>CM038682.1:122717963-122853721 GCA_021605205.1 Aegilops longissima
AAAAAAGGATGGCTGATATAATTTACATATAAGATGGTGGCTAAGCAGGATGGCATTGCAAAATTCACATATATGATGCCTGGCTAAACAAGGTGGCGTTGCATAATTCACATAAGCGATGAATAAACTAAATAGATGGCATTCGCACAAAGGATGTCTAAACTAAGCAGATGACATATTTGATGTATAAAGTAAGCAATGCAAGACACCATATGCATGATATAACCAACATCAGCATGCCAAGTTAGGCGAAGACCTCGGGGGTAAATAGGAGTTATCTTCTCCTACGAATCCCCTCGAACAGATATCTTCCTCTCGATTACAATCCAAAATGCGTGGAGGGGCTGCCTTTGCACCTACCATGGGCGGCGTGCATGAAATTATATTGCCACGCAAGGCTCGTCTCTTTTGCTCTACATGTTCAGTTCCATTGTTTACAATAACTGTCATGCATAGGAATAAAACATAGTGAGATTATGTAAGGAGTGCATGCATAAATCCAGAGTGATGGTAGCAACCTGTGGATAGACCCAAAACCAATAATAGCGGCGAGATAATGGCTTTAGTTAATAAATCAGATAATGGCTTCTTTCTTGTTTGTTTCCCACCCAACATGAAACTCATAGTAGACAGGAGATTAACCACATAGTAGATAGATACTATTGATAGCGGCCCGATATGTACCCCACAACCATTTAAAAACTCAAGTTTGACCATTAGTTTGGAGCTGACTCGAGTCTAATCGGTGAACGGGGCGATAAAGTAGCATGTAATATTAAGCGATGCATAACGTAGCGAGACATGAAAGAGTCGACCTCTCTTGCGGACCGTGTAGTCCTCGAGGTCATCTGCTCGGTTGATGATGGTAATGCAGTTTTCATGGCTGCCGATGGCGGGAAGAAGATCTGAGGCGGCGAAAGACAGTCCGAGGCGGATCCCTGCTGTCTGGACCCTTACATCGTTGGAGCAGCTGAGCTGGGGTGGACGACGAAGCAAGCAGAGGCGGGACAAACCACACAAGATTTTATTTGACAACTATCTGTAAGAGAAGTAATTCTGTAAGGGCACGTTTGAATTGGAGGATTCCAACAATGCAGGGATAGGAAATAAACAGGAATAGGATAGGAATGCACGTGCAAAACAGAGAATTTAAAAACACAGGATTTCTGCCAATCTAGGTGTTTGATTCACAACAATTGGAAAATCATAGGATGCAAAGAAGCATGGTGAGATTAAGTCAAACCACAAGAAAATGTACGGTTATAATGCTATTATGCTACTATCTCTTAGTCTTGTGCTTCATGAATAGGAATTTGAAAAGGAGAACAAGTGAAAATTAAAATTCCTACATTTTTTCTTTCAAGGAGACACTAAAGGAACAAATCTGTGTGCTCAGTGGACAATATATGTAACATGTAGAGTAAAAAAGAGATGCAACAAGTGTACAACCTCTTTGGCGAAGCCATTTCGATCTCAGCGTGATTGGGTTGGCCGATGAGGATGCTCCGGCTGACTTTGCTGTTGGAGGAGGGGAAGAAGATTTTAGGCATCTGGAGATGGAGCCGAAGTCTGCTCATTGTGATGGAAGCGTTTAAATCGTTGGAGCAGCTCCGTGAGTTGTATGTGCCTTGAGGCTAAAGCAGGACAAGAGAGACAACGAACAACGTTAACCTGAGTGGAGTACTAATAGCATCTCAATACATGGCGTGAAATACATAACCACAGCGTGCTAGATGTAAAATACATCAACCGCTCATCTCTGAACTTAGCGTCGAAACAGAACTTAGCGCCGAAACTGAACTTAAGCATCAAAACTGAACCTAAGCGCCGAAACTGAATTTTGCCGTCGAAACTGAATTTTCTTTGTCGGCTGAGCAGCACTAGCAAGGTGAGGCTACGTCGGTCGTGACTTTTCATCTCTAGTCAGTCGATTTGGCAGCCGTTGGATACGAAATCAAGGGCACGCGGTTCATCTTCAACCTCCACCCCCCTGAGCAGCCAGCCACCACCGGCCAAACAGCAGCCCCCCGCCGCCCTCGGCCGGCGGTGTGCGCCCGCCCGCCCAAAACCTCCCCACTGCCGGTCCGCCGCCGCCCCGGCCATCCCTCTAGGCCCCCACGTGCCGAGCTTTTTCTCCGGCGATCCCCACGCTACCGCCCCGCCACAGCTGGTGACCACCGCCCCCATCCCGAACCCTAAGATCGATAGTGGGGTACCTCTCCGGCGAACCCCCCTCCCTGCTACGGCTGGTTCTTCCTTCACCCCGGTGAGCCCACCCCTTGAAAATCGACTGACCCAAAAGTCGATTCAGTCGACTGAAGTGTAGCCAAATCGGAGCAGCATCGCAAGCAAGAGCAAGAGCGAGAGCAGCAGCGCGATCAAGAGCAATAGCAAGAGCATACTAGGCAGGGGACCGAGAGCAAGAGCAGAGCAGCAGCGCGAGCGAGAGCTAAAGCAGCAGTAGCTCCTACTGATGTGGATGTCGCCGTCGAGGGAGCGACGCCGTGGAGGAAGTGGCCAGCGACGCCGCCATAGATGGAGCCGCGCCGTGTCGGCTCGGGACCGAGCGCCGGCAGCACCATGAGATCGAATCAAGAAGAAAATGCGGAGATTAGTGTACAACCTCTTTGGTGGTGCCGTTTAGGCCGCAGCTTCATCCGAGGAAACGGTGATTGAGGGAGTCCCGGATTAGGGGGTGTCCGGATAGCCGGACTACCGTCATCGGCCGGACTATCATTTGCCGGACTATCATCATCGACCGGACTCCAAGACTATGAAGATAGAAGATTGAAGACTTCCCCCCGTGTCCGGATGGGACTTTCCTTGGCGTGGAAGGCAATCTTGGCGTCTGGATATGTAGATCTCCTACCATTGTAACCGACTCTATGTAACCCTAGCCCTCTCCGGTGTATATATAAACCGGATGGCTTTAATCCGTGGGACAACAATCACAACAACCCTTACAATCATATCATAGGCTAGCTTCTAGGGTTTAGCCTCCTTGATCTCGTGGTAGATACACTCTTGTAAACATCCACAATATCAATATCAATCAAGCAGGACATAGGGTTTACCTCCATCAAGAGGGCCCGAACCAGGTAAACATCGTGTCCCTTGTCTCCTGTTACCATCCGCCTAGGCGCATAGATTCGGGACCCCCTACCGAGATCCGCCGATTTTGACACCGACATTGGTGCTTTCATTGAGAGTTCCTCGTGCGTCACCGATAGGAAGGATGCCTCCTCCGTCTTCAAGGGCGGTATCTTTGCCAAAGGAGCCTTGGCGCCGGCCAAACTATCCGACTAGGTGGTTTCTTATGACCGCTTTGCCGGCCATCGCTTCGACAACGACCTCTCAAGTCGTCAAAAGCAATCTTCACGTCAGCTCGGAATCGCCGGCGGCTGGATCAATAGAGCTCGTCCAGTAAGCGAGCTCTTGGATCGCATCGCCGCCACAGGAGTCGCTCTGAGACTATGATCAGATTGGGCTTAAACCCGATCGAGAGAAATTAACTCTCCCGGTCACCCACCACGTTGCGGTGGTAGAGGAACAATCTTGGCGATGCTTCTCACAGATTGAAAACTAGTCATGTCCAGATCCCGAACCCCTCATGCGGATTCAGCGGAGGGGCGGGCTTCGATCAAACATTGAACTTAAAGTCGGGCATCGGACCGGACTCGTTGGACAATGTCCGAAATCCAAGCTTCAAAATTGGAAACTTCTCGGCCTTGAGCCACGAGATGGGTAGGGTTCGGACTTAGTTCCACCCACCCGCCCGGACATATGCGATCTAACTCTAATTCGGCAAGAGCCCGCCGATCATGTACATTACTCTTGGGCCAGATTCCTCTGGTTATGGACATGATAAAGGACTGCCGAGAAAAAGCATAATCTCGGTCTTCGCAATAATTGCACGGACAAGGGAATCCTAAGCGCCATAAGTCGCGCGACATCACGCGCCGCTGACTTGGAGACCATCGTACAAAAGTATTGTGCGATGGAGGCGCTGAAAACCGAAAGTAAATTTTGGGATAATCCGGCCCGAATACATCCCTAGTCCGGAACCAAAGGGTGCATCATCATCAAGCACACAGGATGAATACCAAAACCCAAAAACCCCTAAAGTGCGGAACCGTCTTGGAGGGTTGGCTAAGCGGACCTGCAAAATTCATAGCACAGAGGCGCCACTCCAACTCATAGCCTTTGAGCATGTTGGATACTCGGCGGGTGGCCAAAAGTGGCGAGAGCTTCTAGCTCGAGAATCCCAACACAGCAACACCGATGCGGTGTTAACAGTCTTGAGACTTTCGCATCCAATAACATGCAAAAATGACAACTCCATAACCTTGCGAAGTCTACCAAGTAGCAACAATAAATCCATGGAAGCGTAGCGGCTATTACCTTCAATGCCAGTGACGAACCTAAATTCCGAACTGCCCGGGCACCAGCCGCATTGGTCCTCAGCCCAATAGTAGACGGCTTTCGCCTTACTAAAGTACTCATGGATGGCGGCAGCGGACTAAACCTCATCTATGAGGAAACCCTCCGAAAAATGGAAATAGACTGGAACCGCATTGGCGAAGCTGCACAACCTTTAGAGGAATAATTCCCGGTCGGGAAGCATGCTGCAGGAAAAATCACGGCTGGGCGTAGTGTTAGGCTGCCGGACAGTTATAGATCGAGGAGGTCACGTTCAAGTGGCCCCATTCAGCAGCGGATATCATGCTCTATTAGGGCGAGAGGCATTCACAATTTTTCAAGCTATACCCCACTATGGGTACATGAAGCTTAAACTGCCGGTCCCAGCGGAATTATCACTCTCGCTAGTGATCCGGACATAGCACTCAGCGCGAAAACAAGACAGTCGCACTAGCCCTCGAGGCTTTGTCCAAAGCCCTAGCGGCCTAGGAACTCACCGCGATCGCTCCACGGTGAACAGGGGCGATGTGATACTTGATAAAAGATCCAAGTCCACTTCTTTTAAACCAGCGGATGAAATAGTCAAATTCGAGGTCCACCCAGCGGACCCCACGAAGGCGGCCTCCATCGGGGCACAATTGAACCCTGATGTAGGCGCCAGACTGCGAAATTCGCCGGGAAAATTGGGACATTTTGCACGGCACCCATCGGATATGCGGAATCCCATGATTGGCGAGAACACAACCTAAACATCCTAAAAGTTCAAGCCAATCAAGCAGGCTCTTGACGATTTTCCGAACCCAAAAGACAGGCAATGGGAGAAGAGCTAGCCAAGCTATTGGGCGGATTCATCGAGACATCAAGCACCGGATTGGCTAGCAAACTTGGTGATGGTACCAAGAAGGACAAATCCTAAGCGCCTATGTGCCGATTTCAACGACCTAAATAAGGCCTGCCCAAAGGATCCCTTCCCCTCCCGCATCGACCAAATCGCCGATGCCACCGCAGGGCACGATTCATTGTGCTTCTGGGCGCATACTCGGCTATCATCAAATCAAGATGGCGAAGTGGATCAAGCCGCAACAACATTCATTACCCCATATGGACCATTCTGCTTCAACACGATGCCCTTCGGACTTAAACGCGGCGCAACATATCGGCGCATGATTCGGACATGTCGGCTACCGGATCGGCAAAACAGTAGAGGCATATGTGGGACGGCGTAGTCGTCAAAACCAAACACGTCTAAGCGCTAGTAGGCGACTTGAGGCTCACATTCGATAGCCTCGGAGCATATGACATCAAGCTGAATCCGGAAAAATGTGTTTTGGTACCATTTGGAAAGCTCTTTGGGCTTCATCGTATCCGGTAGAGGAATTGAAGCAAACCCAGCCAAGATCCGAGCTCTGTCACAGCTAGATATCCCAAAGACCTCAAGCAAATACAAAAATTGACCGGATGCGTGGCGGCTCTAAGCCGCTTTATCTCCCATCTAGGAGAAAAGGCATTACCCTCTATCGCCTCCTCGGGTGCACGAACACTTGAGTGGGCGGATCTGTCACCGCCGGACTCGAAGAAATAAAGGCCATATTGGCAACAAATCCGGTCTGGCAGCGCTAACTGGGCGAACCAATGTTGTTATACATCGCAGCTACACATCAAGTTGTAAGCGCGGTACTCAAATCATCGAGCGAGAAAGCGAAGGGCATAAATTCCCTCTTCAAAAACCGGTATACTACGTATCCCTTTGTGTTAACCCCTTGCAAGTCCGTTACCCGCACTATCGAGAAGATAGCATCGCGGTGTTCATGGCATCCGGAAGCTCGACACTACTTTCAAGAGTGTTCGATAACGATGGCCTCTGAAGTACCTTAACGACATTATAAACAACCCATGACGCGACGGGCAGGATTGCAAAATGGGCCATTGAGCTCTTACCATTTGATATATCTTACAAACCTCGTGAGCTATCAAGTCTCAAGTTTTGGCTGACTTTGTCACTGAATGGACGAAGCGAACTCCCTAAAGAATCTGGCGCATACTCAATTGGATTATGCACTTGACGGCTCTAAAATGTTAGCCGGATGGGGCTGGCGTCGTATTGGCGTTCTGACCGGAGACAGTCAATATGTACTTGAGATAATGTACGGACTCTAACAACGCAGCCAAATCGAGGCCCTTTTACACGGTCTCCGGATGGCAATCTCCATGGGCATTCAACGCCTAGAGGTGCGCGGGGATTCAAACCTCGCAATATCCCAAATAAACGGAGACTTCGACGCCAAAGATCCGAAAATGGAAACATATCGCTTGAAGAAGCTCCATTCTGATGGACTTTTAGAGTCTCTCTATTATGAATCATTTGACACGTGCGAACCATGCCTTATGGGCAAAATGACCAGGACTCTGTTCTCCGGAACATTGGAGCGAGCAACCAACTTATTGGAAATCATACACACCGATGTGTGCGGTCCAATGAGCGTTGAGGCTTGCGGAGGATATCGTTATGTTCTCACTCTCACTGATGACTTGAGTAGATATGGGTATGTCTACTTGATGAAACACAAGTCCGAGACCTTTGAAAAGTTCAAGGAATTTCAGAATGAGGTAGAGAATCAACGTGACGAAGATAAAATTCTTCTGATCGGATCGTGGAGGAGAATATTTAAGTCACGAATTTGGTACACACTTAAGGAAATGTGGAATCGTTTCACAACTCACGCCGCTGGAACACCTCGGTAGCGTAACGGTGTGTCCGAGCGTCGTGTCGCACTCTATTAGATATGGTGCGATCTATGATGTCTCTTACCGATTTACCGCTATCATTTTGGGGATCGCTCTAGAGACAACTACATTCACTTTAAATAGGGCACCGTCTAAATTCGTTGAGGCGACACCGTATGAATTATGGTTTGGGAAGAAACCTAAGCTGTCGTTTCTAAAAGTTTGGGGATCGATGCTTATGTCAAGAAACTTCAACCTGAAAAGCTCAAACCCAAGTCGAAAAAATCGTCTTCATAGGATACCCTAAGGAAACCATTGGGTATACCTTCTACCTTAGATCCGAAGGCAAGATCTTTGTTGCCAAGAACGGATCCTTTACGGAAAAAGTTTCTCTCGAAAGGAGTGAGTGGGAGGAAAGTAGAACTTCGATGAAGTACTACCTCTTGAACCGGAAAGTAGTGCAGCTCGGGAAAATGTTCTGTGGTGCCTACACCTCTTGGAGAGGAAATTAATGATGATGATCAAGGTACTTGGATCAAGTTGCTCTGAACCAGAGGTCCACAAGGACACGTTCCACACCAGTGGTATGGCAACCCTGTCACGGAAATCATGTTGTTGACAACGGTGAACCTTGAACTATGAAGAAGCGATGGCGGGCAGATTCCAACAAATGGCTTGAAGCCATGCAATCCGAGATAGGATCCATGTATGAAAACAAAGTATGGACTTTGACAGACTTGCCCGATGATCGGCGAGCGATAGAAAACAAATGGATCTTTAAGAAGAAGACGGACGCGGATGGTAATGTCACCATCTATAAAGCTCGACTTGTCACTAAGGCTTATCGGCAAGTTCAAGGGATTGACTACGATGAGACTTTCTCTCCCGTAGCGAAGCTTAAGTCCATCTGAATCATGTTAGCAATTGCCGCATACTATGATTATGAGATATGGCTGATGGACATCAAAACAGCGTTCCTTAACGGTTATCTTAAGGAAGAGCTATATATGATGCAGCCGGAAGGTTTTGTCGATCCTAAGAATGCTAACAAAGTATGCAAGCTCCAGGGATCCATTTATGGGCTGGTGCAAGCATCTCGGAGTTGGAACATTACGCTTTGATGAGATGATCAAAGCGTTTGGGTTTATCTTGAGACTTATGGAGAAGCCTGCGTTTACAAGAAAGTGAGTGGGAGCTCTGTAGCATTTCTCATACTATATGTAGATGACATACTTTTGATGGGAAATGATATAGAACTCTTGGACATCATTAAGGCCTACTTGAATAAAAGTTTTTCAATGAAGGACCTTGGAGAAGCTGCTTATATATTAGGCATCAAGATCTATAGAGATAGATCAAGGCGCCTCATAGGTCTTTCACAAAGCACATACCTTGATAAGATTTTGAAGAAGTTCAAAATGGATCAGTCAAGAAAGGGTTCTTGCTGTCTTGCAAGGTGTGAGATTGAGCTCGGCTCAATGCCGACCACGACAAAAGATAAAGAAGAGATGAGCGTCATCCCTATGCCTCGGCCATAGGTTCTATTATGTATACCATCTGTGTACCGGACCTGATGTAAACCTTGCCGTAAGTTTGGTAGGAAGGTACCAAAGTAATCCGGCAAGGAACCTTTGGATAGCGGTCAAGAATATCCTGAAGTACACGAAAAGGAAAAGCGGACATGTTTCTCATTTATGGAGGTGACGAAGAGCTCGTCGTAAAGGGTTACGTCGGCGCTAGCTTTGACACAGATCCGGATGACTCTAAGTCACAAACCTGATACGTGTATATGTTGAATGGTGGAGCGATGGCTGGTGCAGCTGCAAGCAGAAGCGTCGTGGCGGGATCTACATGTGAGCGGAGTACATGGCAGCCTCGGAGGCAGCACATGAAGCAATATGGGTGAAGGAGTTCATCACCGACCTAGAGTCATACCCAATGCGTGGGGCCGATCAAACTCTTCGGTGACAACACTGGAGCTATTGCACTTGCCAAGGAGCCCAGGTTTCACAAGAAGACCAGGCACATCAAGCGTCGCTTCAACTCCATCCGTGAAAATGTTCAAGATGGAGACATAGAAATTTGCAAAGTGCATACGGATCTGAATGTCGCAGATCCGTTGACTAAACCTCTTCCGCGGGCAAAACATGATCAACACCAGAACTCTATGTGTGTTCGATTCATCACAATGTAACTAGATTATTGACTCTAGTGCAAGTGGGAGACTGTTGGAAATATGCCCTAGAGGCAATAATAAAAGGATTATTATTATATTTCCTTGTTCATGATAATTGTCTTTTGTTCATGCTATAATTGTATTACCGGAAATCATAATACACGTGTGAATACATAGACCACAATATGTCCCTAGTGAGCCTCTAGTTGACTAGCTCGTTGATCAATAGATAGTCATGGTTTCCTGACTATGGACATTGGATGTCATTGATAACAGGATCACATCATTAGGAGAATGATGTGATGGACAAGACCCAATCCTAAGCATAGCACAAGATCGTGTAGTTCATTTTGCTAGAGCTTTTCCAATGTCAAGTATCTCTTCCTTAGACCATGAGATCGTGTAACTCCCGGATACCGTAGGAGTGCTTTGGGTGTACCAAGCGTCTGGCGTGGCGGGTGACTATAAAGGTGCACTACAGGTATCTCCGAAAGTGTACATTGGGTTGACACGGATCGAGGCTGGGATTTGTCACTCCGTGTTATGGAGAGGTATCACTTGGGCCCACTTTCGGTAGTGCATCATCATAATGAGCTCAAAGTGACCAAGTGTCGGTCACGGGATCATGCATTCTGATGAGTAAAGTGACTTGCGTGCTTGAGATTGAGCGAGGTATTGGGATACCGGCGATCGAATCTCGGGCAAAGTAACGCATCTTGATTGACAAAGGGAATTGTATACGGGTTGTTTGAATCCTCGACATCATGGTTCATCCGATGAGATCATCGAGGAGCATGTAGGAGCCAACATGGGTATCCAGATCCCGCTGTTGGTTATTGCCCGAGAGCCGTCTCGGTCATGTCTACGTGTCTCCCGAACCCGTAGGGTCTACACATAAGGTTCGGTGACGCTAGGGTTGTATGAATATGAGTATGCAGTAAACCGAATGTTGTTCGGAGTCCCGGATGAGATCCCAGACGTCACGAGGAGTTCCGGAATGGTCCGGAGGTAAAGAATTATATATAGGAAGTGTTGTTTCGGCCATCGGGAAAGTTTCGGGGTCACCCGGTATTGTACCGGGACCACCGGAAGGGTCCCGGGGGTCCAACGGGTGGGGAACCAGCCCATAGTGGGCTGGTGCGCCCCCCTTGGCCCACCCCCTGCGCCTAGGGTTGAAACCCTAAGGTGGGGGGGGGGGGGCCACTTGCCTTGGGGGGCACTCCACCCCCTTGGCCGCCGCCCCCCTGGGAGATCACATTTCCAGGGGCCGGCGCCCCCCCGGGCCTATATAAAGGGAGGGGGCAGGGGCAGCCGCACCCTGAAGTTCTGGCGTCTCCCCCCCCTTGCTACACCTCTTCCTCCTCCGTCACGATCTTGGCGAAGCCCTACCGGAGTACTGCTGCTCCACCACCACCACGCCGTCGTGCTCCTGCTGGAGCCATCTTTTTCAACCTCTCCTTTCCCCTTGCTGGATCAAGAAGGAGGAGACGTCATCCGCTCCGTACGTGTGTTGAACGCGGAGGTGCCGTCCGTTCGGCACTCGGTCATCGGTGATTTGGATCACGGTGAGTACGACTCCATCATCCACGTTCTAGTGAGCGCCACGCGCGTGATCTACAAGTGGTATGTAGATGCAATCTCTCTCCCATGACTCGTTGCTTAGATGAACTCATAGATGGATCTTGGTGAAACCGTAGGAAAATTTTTAATTTTCTGCAACGTTCCCCAACAAAGGTCGCCACCGCCTCCGTCATGGGGTCGGCGGAGACGTCTGCCAATACTCGGCGGATTGATCCTGCGGCCGCCCTCCGGGAGGCGACGGAGCGGAATGCGCAGGAGAAGCGCGACGAGGAGGAGGCCGCCCGTCTGGAGAAGGCGGAGGCTGAGAAGGCGGCGGCTTCCGCCCAGAAGAAGCTAGAGGAGGTCAAAGCCGCCGTTGCAGCCAAGAGGCGAGCCGAGGAGGCCGCACGCCTCCAGTCGGCGCTGCTCATCACCCCGATGAGCTCTACGCCGCCGCCGGAGTTAACGGGGCAGACGGAGGGAGTCGGTGGTAAGGTCCCCGTCGCGGAGAGGGAAGGCGGCGAGGCCTCCCTGTCGAGCACGACCGTGCCACCCCCGCTGCCTGCACCGCGGTCCGAGAGCGCGCGAGGCAAACAGCCGGCGGACCCACCTGTGCCGCCGACCGACGACGAGCCCTTGGCGCAGCTGCTTCTTCAAGTCGCCTCACCAGCGCGACGCCGTCTTGAGAAGGCGACTTCGGCGCCGCGCCCGTTGGAGACCGGCGCCCCCAGCTCGGCCGTTCCAGACGCCAAGGCTGAAGGAAATATGCCCTAGAGGCAATAATAAAGTTATTATTTATTTCCTTATATCATGATAAATGTTTATTATTCATGCTAGAATTGTATTAACCGGAAACATAATACATGTGTGAATACATAGACAAACATATAGTCACTAGTATGCCTCTACTAGACTAGCTCATTAATCAAAGATGGTTGTGTTTCCTAACCATAGACATGTGTTGTCATTTGATTAATGGGATCACCTCATTAGGAGAATGATGTGATTGACATGACCCATTCCGTTAGCTTAGCACTTGATCGTTTAGTATATTGCTATTGCTTTCTTCATGACCTATACATGTTCCTGTAACTATGAGATTATGCAACTCCCGTTTACCGGAGGAACACTTTGGGTACTACCAAACGTCACAACGTAACCTGGGTGATTATAAAGGAGACTTCCGGTGTCTCCAAAGGTACTTGTTGGGTTGGCGTATTTCGAGATTAGGTTTTGTCACTCCGATTGTCGGAGAGGTATCTCTGGGCCTTCTCGGTAATACACATCACATAAGCCTTGCAAGCATTGCAACTAATGAGTTAGTTGTGAGATGATGTATTACGGAACGAGTAAAGAGACTTACGTAACGAGATTGAACTAGGTATTGGATACCGACGATCGAATCTCGGGTAAGTAACATACCGATGACAAAGGAACAACGTATGTCGTTATGCGGTTTGACCGATAAAGATCTTCGTAGAATATGTAGGAACCAATATGGGCATCCAGGTTCCGCTATTGGTTATTGACCGAGAATGGTTCTAGGTCATGTCTACATAGTTCTCGAACCCGTAGGGTCCATGCACGCTTAACGTTCGATGACACTTCATTATGAGTTTATAAGTATTGATGTACGAAGGTTGTTGAGTCCGGATGTGATCACGGACATGACGAGGAGTCTCGAAATGGTCGAGACATAAAGATTGATATATTGGAAGCCTATGTTTGGACTTGGAAGGTTCGGATGAAAACAGGAAGTTCTGGAACACCGGGGTTACGGAACCCTCGGGGATCAATGGGCCTTGATGGGCCATAGGGAGAAGAGGAAGGGCGGCCAGGGCAGGCAGGCCCCCTCCCCTCTAGTCCGAATAGGACAAGAGAGGAGGCGGCGCCCCTCCCTCTTCCCCTCCCAATCCTATTCCAACTAGGAAGGGGGAGTCCTACTCCGGTGGGAGTAGGACTCCTCCAGCGCGCCCTAGGGCTGGCCGCGCCCCTTGCTCCTTTATATACGGGGGCAGGGGGGCACCCCAAGACACACAAGTTGATCTACGGATTGTTCCTTAGCCGTGTGCGGTGCCCCCTCCACCATATTCCACTTGGTCATATCGTCGCGGAGCTTAAGCGAAGCCCGCGCCGATGAAGTCATATCGTCGCGGAGCTTAGGTGAAGCCCTGCGTCGGTGGAGCATCATCATCGTCCCACGCCGTCGTCTTGTGGAACTCATCCCGACACTTTGCTGGATGGGAGCCGGGATCGTCATCGAGCTGAGCGTGTGCGAGAACTCGGAGGTGCCGTACGTTCGGTGCTTGGATCGGTCGGATCGTGAAGGCGTCGACTACATCAACAGCGTTGTTATAACGCTTCGCTTTCGGTCTCGAGGGTGCGTGGACAGACCTCTCCCTCTCGTTGCTATGCCATCACCATGGTCTTGCGTGTGCGTAGGAAATTTTTGAAATTACTCGTTCCCCAACGATGGCATCGAGCCTGGTTTTATGCGTTGATGTCATATGCACGAGTAGAACACAAGTGAGTTGTGGGCGATATAAGTCATACTGCTTACCAGCATGTCATACTTTGGTTGGCGGTATTGTGAGATGAAGCGCCCGGACCGACATTACTGCGTCGCTTACGCGAGACTGGTTTCACCGCTTGAGCACTAGTTGCTTAAAGGTGACGGCGGGTGTCGGTTTCTCTCACTTTAGTTGAACCGAGTGTGGCTCGCCGGTCCTTGCGAAGGTTAAAACAACACCAACTTGACAAACTATCGTTGTGGTTTTGATGCGAGGTAAAACGGTTCTTGCTCAGCCCGTAGCAGCCACGTAAAACTTGCAACAACAAAGTAGAGGGCGTCTAACTTGTTTTTGCAGGGCATGTTGTGATGTGATGTGGTCAAGGCGTGATGCTATATTTTATTGTATGAGATGATCATGTTTTGTAACCGAGTTATCGGCAATCTGGCAGGAGCCATATGGTTGTCGCTTTATTGTATGAAATGCAAGCGCCATGTAATTGCTTTACTTTATCACTAAGCAGTAGCGATAGTCGTAGAAGCAATAGTTGGCGAGGCGACAACGATGCTACGATGGAGATCAAGGTGTCGCGCGCGGTGGCGATGGTGATCATGGCGGTGCTTGGCGATGGAATCACAAGCACAAGATGATGATGACCATATCATATCACTTATATTGATTGCATGTGATGTTTATCCTTTATGCATCTTATCTTGCTTTGATTGACGGTAGCATTATAAGATGATCTCTCACTAAAATTATCAAGAAGTGTTCTCCCGAGTATGCACCGTTGCGAAAGTTCTTCGTTTGAGACACCACGTGATGATCGGTGTGATAGGCTCTACGTTCAAATACAACGGGTGCAAAACAGTTGCACGCGAATACTCGAGTTAAACTTGGCGAGCCTAGCATATAACAGATATGGCCTCGGAACACGGAGACCGAAAGGTCGAGCGTGAATCATATAGTAGATATGATCAACATAGTGATGTTCACCATTGAAACTACTCCATCTCACGTGATGATCGGACATGGTTTAGTTGATTTGGATCACGTAATCACTTAGATGACTAGAGAGATGTGTGTCTAAGTGGGAGTTTTTAATATGATTAATTAAACTTAAATTTATCATGAACTTAGTACCGATAGTATTTTTGCTTGTCTATGTTTCTTGTAGATAGATGGCTCGTCTGTTGTTCCGTTGAATTTTAATGCGTTCCTTGAGAAAGCAAAGTTGAAAGATGATGGTAGCAATTACACGGACTGGGTCCGTAACTTGAGGATTATCCTCATTGCTGCACAGAAGAATTAAATCCTGGAAGCACCGCTGGGTGCCAGGCCTGCTGCAGAACAACGCGAAGTTGTGAGCGTCTGGCGAGCAAAGCGATGACTACTCTATAGTTCAGTGTGCCATGCTTTACGGCTTAGAACCGGGTCTTCAACGGCGTTTTGAACGTCATGGAGCATATGAGATGTTCCAGGAGTTGAAGTTAATATTTCAAGCAAATGCCGGATTGAGAGATATGAAGTCTCAATAAGTTCTATAGCTGCAAGATGGAGGAGAATAGTTACGTCGGTGAACATATACTCAAAATGTCTGGGTATAATAATCACTTGATTCAACTGGGAGTTACTCTTCCGGATGATAGTGTCATTGATGAATTCTCCAATCACGCCACCAAGCTACAAGAGCTTCGTGATGAACTATAATATGCAAGGGATGACCAAAACAATTCCGAGCTCTTCGCAATGCTAAAAGCCGCGGAGGTAGAAATCAAGAAAGAGCATCAAGTGTTGATGGTCAACAAGACCACTAGTTTCAAGAAAAAGGGCAAAGGAAAGAAGAAGGGGAACTTCAAAAAGAACAGCAAGAAAGTTGCTGCTCAAGAGAAGAAACCCAAGTCTGGACCTAAGCCTGAAACCGAGTGTTTTTACTGCAAGCAAACTGGACACTGGAAGCGGAACTGCCCCAAGTATTTGGCGGATAAGAAGGATGGCAAGGTGATCAAAGGTATATGTGATATACATGTTATTGATGTGTACCTTACTAATACTCATGAGTAGTACAGGTATTTGATCTGGTTACATTGCTAATATTTGCAACTCAAGCAGGAACTACGGATTAGCGAAGATTGGCTAAGGGCGAGGTGACGATGCGCGTGGGAAATGGTTCCAAAGTCGATGTGATCGCGGTCGGCACGCTACCTCTACATCTACCATCGGGATTAGTTTTAGACCTAAATAATTGTTATTTGGTGCAGCGTTAAGCATGAACATTATATCTGGATCTTGTTTGATGCGAGGCGGTTATTCATTTAAACAGAGAATAATGGTTGTTCTATTTATATGAATAATATCTTTTATGGTCATGCACCCTTGAAGAATGGTCTATTTTATTGAATCTCGATAGTAGTGATACACATATTCATAGTGTTGAAACCAAAAGATGCAGAGTTGATAATGATAATGCAACTTATTTGTGGCACTTGCCGTTTGGGTCATATCGGTGTAAAAGCATGAAGAAACTCCATCTTGATGGGCTTGGAATCACTTGATTATGAATCACTTGGTACTTACGAACCATGCCTCATGGGCAAGATGACTAAAACGCCGTTCTCGGAACTATGGGCGAGCAACTGATTTGTTGGAAATCATACATCTTGATGTTTGTGGTCCAATGAATGTTGAGGCCTTGGCGGTATCGTTATTTTCTCACCTTCACAGATGATTTGAGCAGATATGGGTATATCTACTTAATGAAACACAAATCTGAAACATTTGAAAAGTTCAAAGAATTTCAGAGTGAA
Source organism: Aegilops longissima (assembly GCA_021605205.1). Lineage (NCBI taxonomy): Eukaryota > Viridiplantae > Streptophyta > Magnoliopsida > Poales > Poaceae > Aegilops > Aegilops longissima. The sequence goes on from CM038682.1 coordinate 122,734,160, forward strand.
GTGGAAAATCATCGTAACAAGAAAATAAAGTTTCTACGATCTGATCGTGGAGGAGAATATTTGAGTTCTGAGTTTGGTTTACATTTGAAACAATGTGGAATAGTTTAGCAACTCACGCCACCCGAACACCACAGAGAAATGGTGTGTCGAGCGTCGTGTCGTACTTTACTTGATATGGTGCGATCTATGATGTCTCTTACTGATTTACCGCTATCGTTTTGGGGATATGCTTTAGAGGCGGCCACATTCACGTTAAATAGGGCACCATCTAAATCCGTTGAGGCGACACCGTATGAACTGTGGTTTGGCAAGAAACCAAAGTTGTCGTTTCTTAAAGTTTGGGGCTGCGATGCTTATGTGAAGAAACTTCAACCAGATAAGCTCGAACCCAAATCGAGAAATGTGTCTTCATAGGATACCCAAAGGAGACTGTTGGGTACACCTTCTATCACAGATCTGAAGGCAAGATTTTCGTTGCTAAATTCGGATCCTTTCTAGAGAAGGAGTTTCTCTCGAAAGAAGTGAGTGGGAGGAAAGTAGAACTTGATGAGATAACTGTATCTACTCCCTTATTGGAAGGTAGTTCACCACAAGAAATGGTTCCTGTGACAACTACACCAATTAGTGAGGAAACTAATGATGTTGATCATGAAACTTTAGATCAAGTTACTCTGAACCGTGAGGTCAACCAGAGTAAAATCGCACTGAGTGGTGCGGTAATCCTATTTCGGAAGTCATGTTACTTGACCATGGCGAACCTACTAACTATGAAGAAGCGATGGTGAGCCCAGATTCAGCGAAATGGCTGGAAGCCATGAAATCTGAGATGGGATCCATGTATGAGAACAAAGTATGGACTTTGGTTGACTTGCCCGATGATCGGCAAGCCATTGAGAATAAATGGATCTTTAAGAAGAAGACTGGCGGCGATGGTAATGTAGCTGTCTACAAAGCTCGACTTGTTGCAAAAGGTTTTCGACAAGTTCAAGGGGTTGACTACGATGAGACTTTCTCTCCGTGGCGATGCTTAAGTCTGTCGAATCATGTTAGCAATTGCCGCATTTATGATTATGAAATTTGGCAAATGGATGTAAAACTGCATTCTTGAATGGATTTCTAGAAGAAGAGTTGTATATGATGCAACCAGAAGGTTTTGTTGATCCAAAGGGTGCTAACAAAGTATGCAAGCTCCAGCGATCAATTTATGGTGCAGTGCAAGCCTCTCGGAGTTGGAATAAGCGCTTTGATAGTGTGATCAAAGCATATGGTTTTACAGACTTTTGGAGAAGCTTTGTATTTACAAGAAAGTGAGTGGGAGCTCTGTAGCATTTCGATATTATATGTGGACGACATATTATTGATTGGAAATGATATAGAATTTCTGGATAGCATAAAGGATACTTGAATAAAAGTTTTCAATGAAAGACCTCGGTGAAGCTGCTTACATATTGGGCATCAAGATCTATAGAGATAGATCAAGGCGCTTAATTGGACTTTCACAAAGCACATACCTTGATAAAGTTTTGAAGAAGTTCAAAATGGATCAGGCAAAGAAAGGTTTTTACCTGTATTACAAGGTGTAAGATTGAGTCGGACTCAATGCCCGACCACAGCAGAAGATAGAGAAAATGAAAGATGTTCCTATGCTTCAGCCATAGGCTCTATCATGTATGCAATGCTGTGTACCAGACTGACGTATGCTTAGCGATAAGCTTGGCAGGAAGGTACCAAAGTAATCCAGAGTGGATCCTTTGGACAGTGGTCAAGAACATCTGAAATACGAAAAGGACTAAGGATATGTTTCTCGTATATGGAGGTGACAAAGAGCTAGTCGTAAATGGTTACGTCGATGCAAGCTTTGACACTGATCCGGACGATTCTAAATCGCAAACCGGATCGTGTTTTATTAAGCGGTGGAGCTGTCGGTTGGTGCAGTTCTAAACAAAGCGTCGTGGCGGGATCTACATGTGAAGCGGAGTACATAGCTGCTTGGAAGCAGCAAATGAAGGAGTCTGGATGAAAGAGTTCATTTCCGATCTAGGTGTCATACCTAGTGCATCGGGACCGATGAAGATCTTCTGTGACAATCTTGGTGCAATTGCCTTGGCAAAGGAATCCAGATTTCACAAGAGGACCAAGCATATCAAGAGGCGCTTCAATTCCATTGGGACCAAGTCCAAGTGGGAGACATAGAGATTTGCAAAATACATACGGATCTGAATGTTGCAGACCGTTGACTAAGCCTCTTCCACGAGCAAAACATGATCAGCACCAAGACTCCATGGGTGTTAGAATCATTCTTGTGTAATCTAGATTATTGACTCTAGTGCAAGTGGGAGACTGAAGGAAATATGCCCTAGAGGCAATAATAAAGTTATTATTTATTTCCTTATATCATGATAAATGTTTATTATTCATGCTAGAATTGTATTAACGGAAACATAATACATGTGTGAATACATAGACAAACAGATAGTCACTAGTATGCCTCTACTAGACTAGCTCATTAATCAAAGATGGTTGTGTTTCCTAACCATAGACATGTGTTGTCATTTGATTAATGGGATCACCTCATTGGAGAATGATGTGATTGACATGACCCATTCCGTTAGCTTAGCACTTGATCGTTTAGTATATTGCTATTGCTTTCTTCATGACCTATACATGTTCCTGTAACTATGAGATTATGCAACTCCGTTTACGGAGGAACACTTTGGTACTACCAAGCGTCACAACGAAGCTGGGTGATTATAAAGGAGTACTACAGGTGTCTCCAAAGGTACTTGTTGGGTTGGCGTATTTGAGATTAGGTTTTGTCACTCCGATTGTCGGAGAGGTATCTCTGGGCCTTCTCGGTAATACACATCACATAAGCCTTGCAAGCATTGCAACTAATGAGTTAGTTGTGAGATGATGTATTACGGAATGAGTAAAGAGACTTACGTAACGAGATTGAACTAGGTATTGGATACCGACGATCGAATCTCGGGTAAGTAACATACCGATGACAAAGGGAACAACGTATGTCGTTATGCGGTTTGACCGATAAAGATCTTAAGTAGAATATGTAGGAACCAATATGAGCATCCAGGTTCCGCTATTGGTTATTGACCGAGAATGGTTCTAGGTCATGTCTACATAGTTCTCGAACCCGTAGGGTCCGCACGCTTAACGTTCGATGACACTTCATTATGAGTTTATAAGTATTGATGTACGAAGGTTGTTGAGTCCGGATGTGATCACGGACATGACGAGGAGTCTCGAAATGGTCGAGACATAAAGATTGATATATTGGAAGCCTATGTTTGGACTTGGAAGGTTCGGATGAAAACAGGAAGTTACGGAACACGGGGTTACGGAACCCCGAAGTCAATGGGCCTTGATGGGCCATAGGGAGAAGAGGAAGGGCCGGCCAGGGCAGGCGCGCCCCCTCCCCTCTAGTCCGAATAGGACAGGAGAGGGGGGCGCCCTTCCCTCTTCCCTCCCAATCCTATTCCAACTAGGAAGGGGGAGTCCTACTCGGTGGGAGTAGGACTCCTCCAGCGCCCCTAGTGCTGGCCGCACCCCCCTTGCTCCTTTATATACGGGCAGGGGGGGGGGCACCCCAAGACACAAGTTGATCTACGGATCGTTCCTTAGCCGTGTGCGGTGCCCCCTCCACCATATTCCACTTGGTCATATCGTCGCGGAGCTTAGGCGAAGCCCTGCGCCGGTGAAGTCATATCGTCGCGGAGCTTAGGTGAAGCCCTGCGTCGGTGGGCGTCATCATCGTCCACCACGCCGTCGTCTTGTGGAACTCATCGACGCTTTGCTGGATCGGAGCCGGGGATCGTCATCGAGCTGAGCGTGTGCAGAACTTCGGAGGTGCCGTCACGTTCGGTACTTGGATCGGTCGGATCGTGAAGGCGTCGACTACATCAACAGCGTTGTTATAGCGCTTCCACTTTCGGTCTCACGAGTGCGTGGACGGACAATCTCCCCTCGTTGCTATGCCATCACCATGGTCTTGCGTGTGCGTAGAAATTTTTGAAATTACTCGTTCCCCAACAAAGGCGACAAGCGCCCGCGCCCATTGGGTGGGTGCGAGGAGGTGGCACGGGCCCGCTGAACACGGCGCTCCTGGACGTCCAGGCGAAGCTGCGAGCTGAGAGCGAGGCCATCCAGAACTGCTCCAAAGGCGCGCTGGCGTCGCGAGCCTCCGTCTTGGTATGTTTCCTTCTTTGAATTTTTCTTGCTCTTCTCTGTGAGGCGGCGTGGCCTCCTGCTGGGTGTAATCCCGAGTTTTGGGCGGCTGCTGAGCAAAGCGGACTCGAACTCTATTTGCTACTTCAAATTTTTACCTTTGTCTGAAATTCTTGTCGCGGGAGTATCACAACCTCCAGCGCCACTGCCTTCAACCATAGCGTTGAGGAGCTGGGCAAGCGGACTGCCGACTTGGTGAGGAGCCGAGGTGAGTTCTCTTCTTGGTGAGCGGCTGGGCACACCATGGGCTGTAATCCACGAGATTCGGCCGACTGCTGCGCGATCGGCCGGATCTTCTGGCGACCTTCTTAGCGGCGACTTCGCGTCCTTCTTCTTTTTATTCTTCAGAGGCCAGCGCCACTCTTCTGCGGCAGCTGGGTACGGCCAACACCGCCTTGCGCGCCAATGAGGAGGAGTGCAGCAAGCTCACCGCAGAGCGCGACCTGCTGGCTATGCAGCTGGCGGAGCAGAGGGAGCTGCTTAAGGCGGCGCAGGACGAGGCGGAGAAGAAAGAGGCCGCTCTCCTGGCCGAGTTTGAGAGCGAGCGTTCCTGCTAGACCGACAAGGAAGCGTTGCTGACCTCCGGCTTCCATGAAATCGAGGACATCGTCGATGGTGAGGTTGCTTTTACTTCTTCTTTTGGGTCGCTGACTATGGGTCAGGCCGACGCCTGTTTTTCTGACTTGCTTCTTCTTCTTCTTGGCAGACTTCTTCCCCGGCCACACGCAGGCGGCCAATCAAGCCATCGAGGCTGATCGCGAGGCGCGGAGGGCGGGTGGTGCTGAGATCACAGCATGCGCCCCGGACCCTTGACGAGCAGCTCCACGAGCATTGAGGCTCGTCTGCGGCCGCCCATCGGATCTGCGCCCGGCTTCAGATGTCGGCGCCCAGCGTCGCTGCCTGTGGCGGACATGCGATTCTGCGCCTCCCAGCGGACCGCCCGGCTGGATGGAGGTCATGGCTGGCCGTCTTGAGGCTGGAAGGTCCAGCGGCTCGGGCTGGAGCTTCGCGGGCCACAGAATTAAATCAAGCGTGGTATCGAGGCTGGATCTGGACGGCTGGCTGCGTTCGGTCGAGGCCCAGCGGAGCTGCTGGCGCGGAGGCGCCCTCGTCGGCGCAGGCGGTGGGGATTGCCGACTACGGACACCAGCGTCTTTCGTCCTGGCGGGCTGAGGGCGGTGAGGCGCGCCGGAGTGGTTGAGATGAACCGGACTACGGCGAAAACTTCAGCGAGGCGATCGACTCAGCGCCGAGGAGGAAGGCGAGGCGGAGGGCGGAGGCGACATGGGGGCGCCCAGAAGGCGGAGCGGCGACCAGCCTCGGCTCGACCGCGCCTCCGAAGCGAGCCTCGCCCATCTGGGCGGCTGCCGCCGAGAGCGATCAAGCCGAGACCGCCCGGCCCGGCCGCCCCGGCGCCGGCGCCCGCCGCCGCCTCGGCCTTCCGACCCCATCTGCCGCTTCTTAGGCGGCTGTCTCACCTTTATTTTATCTGTTTTGCTAGTCTTTAAAAGAACTTAATTAATTCACATTCCATTCCACCCAGGGTGTATTCTGAACCTCTGTCTGAAGATCCGGCCAAGGGCCTAAGCTTGTGTAAAAATTATTCTAATTTTATCTTTCCTTGCTTATTGCTCTTGTGGCTTTTTCCTTTGTCGCCTTCCCTTGGTTGCCGCCTTGCCCATCGGGCAACCGCTCTGCGGACTGCCGTCTGGGTCCAGTGCTTGGCTACCTTTGGGAAGGCAAGTACTTGGCCATTTTTTAGAGTCTTTAAGCAAGTTGGGTAGAAAGTGGCAAGCCGACTACTTAAGTGTAACGCCCTCGATGCGGCTATATCTCCCACGTGTCGAAGCACGACTTAGAGGCATAACCGCATTAAAAGCAATGTCGCAAGTGAGGTAATCTTCACACAACCCATGTAATACATAAGGGAAAGAGATACATAGTTGGCTTATAGTCGCCACTTCACACAATACATAAATAAACATCCATCATCCAGATTACACTCAAGGTCTGACTACGGAACCAAAATAAAAGAAGACTACCCCAAAAGCTACACAGATCCCGATCGTCCCAAGCTGGCTCCACTCTGATCATCGGGAAAAGACACATAGTAACGACCACGTTCCTCGTCGAACTCCCACTTGAGCTCGGTTCGTCATCTGCACCGCATCGTCGGCACTGCAACTGTTTTGGTAGAATCTGTGAGTCACGGGGACTCAGCAATCTCACACCAGCGAGATCAAGACTATTTAAGCTTATAGGAAGGACAGAGTTGTGAGGTGGAGCTGCAGCAAGCGACTAGCACATATGGTGGCTACATTCGCAAAAGAGAGCGAGAAGAGAAGCAAAAGGCACGGTCGTGAAGCTAGTAGCGATCAAGAAGTGATCCTGAAACTACTTCGTCAAACATAACTCCAACACCGTGTTCACTTCGGGACTCCACCGAGAAGAGACCATCACGGTTACACACGATTGATGTATATTAATTAAGGTCAACGGGTTTTCTACAACGGACATTAACAAATTCCCATCTGTCTCATAACCGCGGGCACGGCTTTGAAAGATAATACCTGCAGGGTGTCCCAACAGCCCATTATAAGCTCTCACGGTCAGCGAAGGATATTCCTTCTACGGGAAGACCCGATCGATCTCGGAATCCCGACTACAAGACATTTCGACAACAATAAAACAAGACCAGCAAAGCCGCCCGATTGTGCCGACAAATCCCGATAGGAGCTGCACATATCTCGTTCTCGAGGCACATCCGGATGAACACTACGTCACGGCAACGAAGATACCCCAAGTTGCCTCGGGGTGGCACCGCAAGTGGCTCTAGTTTGGACCAACACTCGGAGGAGCATTGGCCGGGGGTTAAATAAAGATGACCCTCGGGCTCGCGAAAACCGGGGAAAAAGGCTTAGGTGGCAAATGGTAAAACCAAAGTTGGGCCTTCTGGAGGAGTCTTATTCAAAGCGAACTGTCAAGGGGTCCCATAAATCACCCAACCGTGTAAGGAAGCGAAATCAAGGAACATAACACGGTATGGCGGAAACTAGGGTGGCAAGAGTGGAACAAAACACCAGGCATAAGGTCGAGTCTTCCACCCTTTACCAAGTATATAGATGCATTAATTAAACAATAGATATTGTGATATCCCAGCAAGTAAACATGTTCCAACAAGGAACAACATCTCCATGTTCCAACAAGGAACAAACTTATCCTTCACCTGCTACTAGCAACGCTATAAGAGGGGCTGAGCAAAGCGGTAACATAGCCAATCAACGGTTTGCTAGGAAAGGATGGTTAGAGGTTTGACATGGCAATATGGGAGGCATGATAAGCAAGTGATAGGCAGCGTAGCATAGGCCTAGCAAAAGAGCGAGCATCTAGCAAGCAATGATAGAAGTGTTTTCGAGGGTATGGTCATCTTGCCTACAAAGTTCTCAGAGCTGTCGAAAGCTTGATCCTCGTAAGCGTTCTCAACAGGTTCCTCGTTCACGTACTTGTCTCCCGGCTCTACCCAAAGCAAGAACACAAACAATGGAACCACAATAAATCACGGTGCAATGCACAAGCAACATGATGCAATACATGGCATGATATGCGAGATGTGATATGCAATGCGTATGCGTGCTCCGGAAGGAAAATGATGAACAAGGCATCAGCTTGGCAAACCAAGTATGCCGCTGGAAAGGTGAGATGATTTCGGTTGAAATCGATATAAAGATCAACGGAATCGGATGCACGGTTTGCAAATGACAAGCAAAACAAGAATGGCACAAATCTGCCATAAACAGCATGATGCCACATAGCAAGCAACAAGAAATTAAGCTACTGCACCAAAACGTACCAACAAAGCATATGGCAGTGATCTACTCAAGATGGTTGACAAAAGATGAACACTGAGCTACGGCTAAATCACACCATAACAGGTCCAAACAAGCATGGCAAAAGTGCAAAATATATCAGCTTCACAGACTTAGAGAAAATACTGAACATGGCAGAATCAGCATCAGGAAGCAATGTTCAGAGCAAGCAAACAACATGCTACAGGAACTTATAATAGCAAACAAGGCATGGCATGAATCTAATCAAAGCATAGAACAAAAGTCCCTTACTGACCATGAGCCAAAAGGGATCATAAAATGTAATAGTACCCATGTCAATATAGCAAGTTTTGTTAACAGATTCAGCAAACAGGGCATGACATTGACAGAATTATGTAGGCATCTTCGCGAGCTCGATACACTCACTACAGAGCATTAAATGATAAACTAAGCATACATCCATCAAGAAGACATGGCATAGAATCTATACATGGCAAGAACAACATCATAGAATACACGGATCAACTACAACAACCTTGGCAAAATTGAATAACATGTAAACAATCTGCCAGGAAACATTTTATAGAAACAGTAGAGCTCGATTGACTCAAGCTATGGCACTCCATAATTGCAAACAAGGGCATGGATGGATAGAGCACAACCATATGTTCAAAACATCCTCACTGAAGTATCTCAAAATATGCATGGATCTCTCGGTAGCATCAAGTTTACATGGCATAAAAATATCAGCAAAACAGGGGCTGAAATCAGCAACATCAAGAAGCCTAGTTTGCATGCTTGTGCTAGTCACCACAGAGATCACAAAAATACATGGCATACACCCCTGTAAAGATGGCATGGCATATTACAAAACACATGTAGGACTCAAGATCATAGGGTGCACACATCAATCATGGAAAAAATGACAAAAGTGCATGTTCTGATAAGAATCTGAAACTAACATCACATAGCCCTCTTCTACCAGAATTTTGGGCATCAAGATGAGCTCAAATGAAAATGATGCAATGGAATGAAATGATCTACTCTTCGAGGCGAACAGTTCGGTATGGTACACGCCCAAAACGGAGCCACGGGTGCAAAGTTATGGCACGAAGAAAATGCAACAAAATTATCACACATAAATGACTTTGACGAAAATCGGGGAGAAGTCAACCGAGACGGATCTGGATCCGGGCGCGAATCGAGGCGGTCGGCGATGGCTCGCGGAGAGGCGCCGGAGAGGAGGAGGAGGAGGCAGGCCGCGGCAGGCGGGCGGGACAACGCTGTCGGATCCGAGGCCTTGGCCAGGCGATCTTGAGACGGCGGGCGCGGGGCCGGTGGCAGAGGCGGCGGCCGGAGCAGCGAACGGCGACAGGCTCGGCGGTGGGGCGGCCTTGCTTGGCTTGGCGGCGGGCGGCTAACGGGCAGCATGAGGCGCCCGCCACAGACCTCATGGGCCCGGGCGGCCTTGGGCGGCGGAGGCAGCGTGGCAGCCGTGGATTGGCTCTTGGCGCTGGCGGCGCGCGACGCGTCCGGCGCCGTCGGACGATGTCCGGCCTTGGGGAAGGAGCGGGAGCTAGGGTTAGGGTGGATCTGATCCGAATTTGGGGAGGGTGTTTTATAGGTAGAAGGAGCTAGGAAGCTCCAAATGGAGTGTAGTTTTACGCCCACGATCGTGATCCGACGACGGAGAGCATGGAAGTGACTTAGATGGGTTATTGGGCGATTTTGGAGGGTGTTGGGCTGCAACTTAAAAGAGGCCTTTGCGAGAGTGCGGTTAACCGTTGGAGTACCAAACGAGCTCCAAATGACACGAAACTTGACGGTGGTCTACGGTGGTGTACCAAGGCCACTTGACAAACCTCGGTCCATTCGAGAAAGTTTAGTACCGCTCACGGAAAAATGTAAAAGGGGCGCGGGGGACATAGGAGTGCGGATTGCAAAACGGACAACGGGGAAAATGCTCGGAATCATGAGACGAACACGTATGCAAATGAGATGCACATGATGACATGATATGAGATGCATGACATAAACAAAATGCAAAACAAAAGACAAAAACCCAACCACGGAAGGAATATCATATCACAATGTCGAAAATGGCAAGAGTTGGAGTTACAAATATGGAAAGTTACATCCGAGGTGTTACAACACTCCACCACTACAAGAGGATCTCGTCCCGAGATCTAGGACTGAAAGAACTCTGGATATTCGGAACGGAGATGATCCTCGCGCTCCCAGGTGGCTTCTCGGTCGGAATGGTGTGACCACTTCACTTTCAAGAATTTGATTGACTTGTTGCGAGTCTTGCGCTCAGTTTCTTCAAGAATAGCAACGGGGTGCTCATGATAAGAGAGATCTTCTTGGAGGTCAATTTCTTCGAAGTTGATAGTGCGCTCAGAGTCTTGAAGCACTTGCAAAGCTGTGACACATGAAACACATCGTGCGTTCGCGAAGTTGGACGGAAGCTCAAGTTGATAGGCGAGATCGCCTCTTTTGCCAATGATCTTGAAAGGACCCACGTATCTAGGGGCAAGCTTCCCTTTGATACCGAGCGGCGAGTGCCTTTCATTGGAGAGGCGGAGGTAGACATGGTCTCCGATTTCAAAAGCCACATCACGGTGCTTGTCATCATAATAGCTCTTTCTGGCGCGATTTGCGGCTTTGAGATTCTCACGAATGACTTTGCACATTTCTTGACTTCGTGATCAAGTCGTTGCCAAGAAGTTGGCGTTCACTGTCTCGGACCAATTGAGAGGAGTCGGCACTTTCGCCATAGAGAATTTCGAATGGGGCCTTGCCGAACTCGCTTGGAAGCTGTTGTTGTAGGAGAACTTCGGCATATGGAATACAATCTTCCCACTTCATACGAAAAAGATGATACAAGCCCTGAGCATATCTTGAGGATTTGATTGACTCGCTCGACTTGGCCACTTGTTTGAGGATGGAAAGCTGTCTTTGAAAGCGAATGTTGGTGCCCATGGACTTCGAAAAGAATCCCAAAACTTGGAGGTGAAGATGCTGCCACGGTGAAGAGATCAATTGTGGAATGCCGTGCAAGGAGACAATTACGGAGGTGTATAGCTCGCCAAGCGAGCTGCTGTGATAGATTCTTTGATAGGAAGAAAATGAGCCACTTTAGTAAGCTTGTCAATGACAACGAAGATAGCATCATTTCCACGCTTGGACTTTGGAAATCCAGTCACGAAGTCCATCTCGATATGATCAAACTTCCATTCGGAATAGCAAGAGGTTGGAGGAGACCAGCTGGTCTTTGGTGTTCTGCTTTCACTCTTCTCGCAGACATCACACTCATTCACGAATTGAGCAATTTCTCGCTTCATTCGAGTCCACCAATATGACTGCTTGAGGTCATGGTACATCTTCGTACTTCGGGATGAATGGATAGAAGGGAATTGTGTGCCTCGTTCATAATGACTTTACGTAGATCACCCTTAGGAACCACAATCCGGTCCTCGAAGAAAAGAGTATCTTTGTCATCAATGTGGAAGCACTTGTATTTGGAAATGCCCTTGTCGATACCACGTTTCACCTTTTTCACCATGGTATCCAGGAGTTGAGCCTCACGAATTTGGTCTTCCAAAGTAGGAGAGACTATGAGGTTGGCAAGAAAACCTTGAGGAACAACTTGAAGATTCATCTTGCGGAAAGCTTCACAGAGATCCGGTTGGAAAGGCTTGAGAATTAAACTGTTCCAATAAGCCTTCCTGCTCAAAGCATCTGCAATCACATTGGCCTTGCCTGGAGTATATTCAATACTTGGGTTGTACTCTTGAATCATTTCGACCCATCGAGTTTGCCTGAGGTTGAGGTTGGGTTGAGTGAAGATATACTTGAGACTCTTGTGATCGGTGAAAATGTCCACTTTCCTTCCCAACAAGAGATGTCTCCAAGTTATTAATGCATGGACAACTGCCGCCAACTCAAGATCGTGAGTGGGGTAGTTCTTTTCGTTGGGCTTCAGCTGACGAGAGGTATAGGCCACAACTCTCTTCTCTTGCATTAACACAGCACCGAGACCTTGAAGAGAAGCATCACAGAAAACTTCGAATGGCTTGGATTCATCAGGAGGAGTCAAGACAGGAGCTGTGACGAGTTTCTCTTTGAGAGTATTGAAAGCAACATCACATTTAGGAGACCAGACATACTTCACATGCTTCTGGAGGAGGTTGGAAAGAGGCTTTGCAATCTTAGAGAAGTTCTCAACGAATCTTCGGCAATAGCTTGCAAGACCAAGAAAACTGCGGAGCTGCTTGACATTCTGAGGAGGTTCCCAACTCACAACTGTAGACACCTTCTCGGGATTAACAGCGATGCCCTTGGCGGAGATGATGTGACCAAGATAAAGCACTTCATCAAGCCAAAATTCACATTTGGAAAACTTCGCATAGAATTGATGCTCTCTGAGCTTGTCGAGCACCAATCGCAAATGTTTGGCATGATCCTTCTTATTCTTGGAGAAGACCAAAATATCATTGAGATAGACCAAGACGAATTCATTGGTGTAGGGGTTGAAGATGAAATTCATCATCCAAGAGAATGTTGGAGGAGCATTGACAAGGCCGAAAGACATGACAGTATATTCATAAGAACCAAAGCTTGTTCGAATCTGTCTTGGGAATATCTTGTTCACGAATGCGAATCTGATGATAACCCATACAAAGGTCAAGCTTGGAGAACACTTTAGCACCTTTGAGTTGCTCGAAAAGCTCATTGATGTTGGGAAGTGGATACTTGTTCTTGATTGTCTTCTTATTCAATGGGCCGTGTCGGCGCAAAGTCGGTCCGTGCCATCCTTCTTCGGACAAAAGAACACCACAACCCCAAGGAGATGAACTCGGTGCGATCAAACCCAGACGCTCTTGTTCATCGAGCTGCTTCTTCAATTCCTTCAGCTCATTAGGTCCAATGGGCGCTTGCAAAGCGGGTTCGATGCGGGCTCAAGATCGATAATGAATTCAACTGGCGGTGAGGAGGCATACCCGAAGCTCTTACGGAAAGACATCTTGGTACTCACAAGCGATGGAATCGAGAGATAGCATCCAATTCGCCCTTCTCATTGAGAGAAAACAACGAATGGTTTCATCACGGCGGCATAGATGATCACATCATTAGAAGAGTGAGTCAATTGAATTTCCCGGCAGCACAATCAAGCTGAGCTTTGTGCTGAGAAAGCCGATCCATCCAAGAATAAGATCAATATCCGAGTCACCAAGGACAATTGGTTTAGCAGAAATCTATAGTCGCCCATCTTGATAGAAACATCGGGACCAAATATTAGATGTCATTTGCTTACCCGGGACACAATCTTCAACGGAATAGGAATCTTTTCCGTCACAAACTCATGCTTGGCAACAAAAGGTCTCAAAATGAAAGCGATGCACGGTATCAAATAAGACTTTTGCAGGAATATCATTAACTGAGAGATTACCCATTATCACGTCAGTAGATTCCTCCGCTTGAGCTGCATTCATCATATTCACCTTGGCATGCTTTGGATTATGCTTGACCACTGCATTGCTTGAAGATCTCACAGGAGGAGGAGGCGGAAGGCGCCTTTGGTTGAAGCACTTGTTCGCATAGTGACCTTTCTGCTGACATTTGTTGCAAGTCACCTCTGAGAGCGGACGGTGATAAGGAGCATTTGACCTTGGAGCTTGAGAATTTGACTTGTTACGATAGCTTTGGGTTGGGTGGGTGGGAAGATCCACGACCACCTGAGTTCTTCTGCGATAAAGGCTGACAAGCGGAGGAGGAGGAAGGTAGAACTTTGCTGCTTAGCTGCCACTTGAGAGGAAGAAGAAGACTGAACTGCATCCTGATTCTCTTCTTAGAAGCCTCACATTTGAGCTGGGCAGCTTCTTGCTTGATGCCATGTTGTAGAATTCATCATACTTTTACGGCTCAAAAAGCACGAGAGCTAATTGCAGATCTTCTCGAGGCCACCTCTGAATTGATAGATCATACTCTTTTCATCAGGGACGTCTTGCTTAGCAATGCGAGCGAGTTTCTGGAACTAGATATTGTATTGATACACAGACATGTTGCCTTGCTTGAGATTGCGGAACTCCTCACGCTTGCTCTCAACAACACTTTTCGGAATGTGGTGAGCTTTGAAGTCTCGGCGGAACTCATCCCAGGTAATGACACGACCTCCTCTGGAATCTTTGTATTGCTGGTACCACTCGATAGCTTGGTCCTTGAGTTGAAACGAAGCAAACTTGACAAAGTCCTCAGGTCTGACATTGCTACATTCAAAATGTTTGCAGATGTCCACAAGCCAATCGTCGGCGTCTGTGGCCTCGACACAGAAGCTGAAAGACTTCGGCTGATTAGCGAGGAACTGATTGAGGGTAGCAAAGTGCGGCTGGTTGTTGCCTTGGCCTTGATTTCCTTGGTTGCCTTGCCCTTGGGTACGCTCTTGCAAGAGTTGCAAAATCATCTGAGCATTTGCATTGGTGGCTGCCATGATAGCTTGCCATGCCTCCGGAGGCGGAGGTGGAGGTGGAGGGTTCGACTGACTCCCATCATTGCGATCCGGATTCAGACGCGTTGGCGGAGCCATCCTGAAGAGGGTGACATCCGTTAGCACTTTGATAGACAGATAGACAAGTTGAATCAACGGATAGAAATTGCAACATATAGTCTTCACAATAAACATTCGAACAAGGATGAATGAATGAATTCCAAAAGCTAACATCACACGTCCATTAAGGTGAGAAGCCACTTGATTAAGGGTTGATGAAAAAAATAACAAGGTACGTTGGAACAAATAAGTGGTAAGGATTACCCAATCACAAACCAAATATCTGCGGGAAGAAATGCTAAGAGCTACTTGAATCCCACCTATAAACTCCCGAAACTTTCTGGTTATGCAATCTGGTGTTGGGGATACAGGGGACACAAAATATATCACCCAAACTAACAATACCTAGATCCATTGTATCCATCCGTCAACACATAACCAAGAAACCTTCGAAATCGTGTACCTCGACCTTGAAAAGCATCCGTTATCTGAGTCATGGCAATACTCCCGAGCTCGCCCGATCTTTGGGTTATCGGGTTATCTCACCAACAACTGTACAAAAGAGATTTTCGATGTCGGCAAAGCTCGGTATTCGAACTGCAGCGATAAAATTGTGACAACAACACCTCGGAGCTCAACTCCCGGGACATTGCCACAACCCTAAATGTCGGGAGGCACCAAGAACAATGTTCTCGTCACAAAACCATCGGAGCGATTCCAAGATACCACGTGATCCTAAAAATTTTTTAGTGAAAATTGAGGAGAGGAGAGTCAAAACTTCTCGTCGGGAGACCTCACCGAGGCGACGAAGGGACTGGGGAGTAAAAAGAATCCTACTCTCCGATATATATAATCCTAAGACTCAAAACATTTTGTTCTAGAATCAACAACGCATGACAAACAATCAGCGAGGGGCTCCTAAGTGGGGATGGCTCGATTACCAACTTATAACGCCCTCGATGCGGCTATATCTCCCACGTGTCGAAGCACGACTTAGAGCATAACCGCATTGAAAGCAATGTCGCAAGTGAGGTAATCTTCACACAACCCATGTAATACATAAGGGAAAGAGATACATAGTTGGCTTACGATGCCACTTCACACAATACATAAATAAACATCCATCATCCAGATTACACTCAAGGTCCGACTACGGAACCAAAATAAAAGAAGACTACCCCAAATGCTACACAGATCCCGATCGTCCCAAGCTGGGCTCCACTCACGATCATCAAGAAAAGACACATAGTAACGACCACGTTCCTCGTCGAACTCCCACTTGAGCTCGGTTGCGTCATCTGCACTGGCATCGTCGGCACCTGCAACTGTTTTGGTAGAATCTGTGAGTCAGGGGACTCAGCAATCTCACACCAGCGTGATCAAGACTATTTAAGCTTATAGGAAGGACAGAGTTGTGAGGTGGAGCTGCAGCAAGCGACTAGCATATATGGTGGCTACATTCGCAAAAGAGAGCGAGAAGAGAAGCAAAAGGCGCGGTCGTGAAGCTAGTAGCGATCAAGAAGTGATCCTGAAACTACTTCGTCAAACATAACTCCAACACCGTGTTCACTTCCGGACTCCGCGAGAAGAGACCATCACAGTTACACCTTGATTGATGTGTATTAATTAAGGTCAACCGGGTTTTCTACAACGGACATTAACAAATTCCCATCTGCCTCATAACCGCGGGCACGGCTTTCGAAAGATAATACCCTGCAGGGGTGTCCCAACTTAGCCCATTATAAGCTCTCACGGTCAACGAAGGATATTCCTTCTACCGGGAAGACCCGATCAGTCTCGGAATCCCGGACTACAAGACATTTCGACAGCAATAAAACAAGACCAGCAAAGCCGCCCGATTGTGCCGACAAATCCCGATAGGAGCTGCACATATCTCGTTCTCAGGGCACATCCGGATGAACACTACGTACGGCAACCGAAGATACACCAAGTTGCCTCAGGGTGGCACCGCAGGTGGCTCTAGTTTGGACCAACACTCAGAGGAGCATTGGCCCGGGGGGGTTAAATAAAGATGACCCTCGGGCTCGCGAAAACCCGAGGGAAAAAGGCTTAGGTGGCAAATGGTAAAACCAAAGTTGGGCCTTGCTGGAGGAGTCTTAGCGAACTGTCAAGGGGGTCCCATAAATCACCCAACCGTGTAAGGAAGCGAAATCAAGGAACATAACACGGTATAGCGGAAACTAGGTGGCAAGAGTGGAACAAAACACCGGGCATAAGGCCGAGTCTTCCACCCTTTACCAAGTATATAGATGCATTAATTAAACAATAGATATTGTGATATCCCAACAAGTAAACATGTTCCAACAAGGAACAACATCTCCATGTTCAACAAGGAACAAACTTCATCTTCACCGCAACTAGCAGCGCTATAAGAGGGGCTGAGCAAAGCGGTAACATAGCCAATCAACGGTTTGCTAGGAAAGGATGGTTAGAGGTTTGACATGGCAATATGGGAGGCATGATAAGCAAGTGATTGGCATCATAGCATAGGCCTAGCAAAAGAGCGGGCATCTAGCAAGCAAAGATAGAAGTGATTTTGAGGGTATGGTCATCTTGCCTGCAAAGTTCTCAGAGTTGTCGAAAGCTTGATCCTCGTAAGCGTTCTCAACTGGTTCCTCGTTCACGTACTCGTCTCCCGGCTCTACCCGCAAGAACACAAACAATGGAACCACAATAAATCACGGTGCAATGCACAAGCAACATGATGCAATACATGGCATGATATGCGAGATGTGATATGCAATGCGTATCGTGCTCGGAAGGAAAATGATGAACAAGGCATCAACTTGGCAAACCAAGTATGCCGCTAGAAAGATGAGATGATTTGGTTGAAATCGATATAAAGATCACGGAATCGGATGCACGGTTTGCAAATGACAAGCAAAACAAGAATGGCACAAATCTGCCATTAAACACATGATGCCACATAGCAAGCAACAAGAAATTAAGCTACTGCACCCAAAGCGTACCAACAAAGCATATGGCAGTGATCTACTCAAGATGCTTGACAAAAGATGAACACTGAGCTACGGCTAAATCACACCATAACAGGTCCAAACAAGCATGGCAAAAGTGCAAAATATATCGACTTCACATACTTAGAGAAAATCTGAACATGGCAGAATCAGCATCGAGGAAGCAATGTTGAGCAAGCAAACAACATGCTACAGGAACTTATAATAGCAAACAAGGCATGGCATGAATCTAATCAAAGCATAGAACAAAAGTCCCTTACTGACCATGAGCCAAAAGGATCAGAAAATGTAATAGCACCCATGTCAATATAGCAAGTTTTGTTAACTGATTCAGCAAACAGGGCATGACATTGACAGAATTATGTAGGCATCTTCGCGAGCTCGATGCACTCACTACAGAGCATTACATGATAAACTAAGCATACATCCATCAAGAAGACATGGCATAGAAGCTATACATGGCAATAACAACATCATAGCATACACGGATCAACTACAACAACCTTGGCAAAATTGAATAACATGTAAACAATCTGCCAGGAAACATTTTATAGCAAAAGTAGAGCTCGATTGACTCAAGCTATGGCACTCCATAATTGCAAACAAGAGCAAGGATGGATAGAGCACAACCATATGTTCAAAACATCCTTACTGAATTATCTCAAAATATGCATGGATCTCTCGGTAGCATCAAGTTTACATGGCATAAAAATATCAGCAAAACAGGGGCTGAAATCAGCAACATCAAGAAGCCTGGTTTGCATGCTTGTTCTAGTCACCACAGAGATCACAAAAATACATGGCATGCACCCCTGTAAAGATGGCATGGCATATTACAAAACACATGTAGGACTCAAGATCATAGGGTGCACACATCAATCATGGCAAAAATGACAAAAGTGCATGTTCTGATAAGAATCTGAAACTAACATCACATAGCCCTCTTCTACCAGCATTTCGGGCATCAAGATGAGCTCAAATGAAAATGATGCGATGGAATGAAATGATCTACTCTTCGTAGCAAACATTTAGGTATGCTACATGCCCAAAAGCAGACCCACGGGTGCAAAGTTATGGCATGATGAAAATGCAACAAAATTATCACAGATAAATGACTTAGACGAAAATCGGGGGAGAAGTCAACCGAGACGGATCTGGATTCGGGCGCTTGAATCGAGCTGACGGCGGCTGCTTTCGCGGAGAGGCGTCGGAGAGGAGGAAGGAGGGCCAGGCGGCGCGGACAGCGGCGGGGGCAGCGGGGGGGTGGCCGGAGGCGATGGCGAGCAATGACGGCGACAGGCTCGGCGGGCGTGCGTGGGCTGTGGTATGAGGCCTTGCGCGGCGGGCGGCGGCGCAGACACGTGGGCCCTGCCACAGACCTCATGGCTTCAAGCGGCGCTGGGCGCGGCGAGAGGCCACGTGGCAGCCGCGGATTGGCTGCGGCGCGGCGGCGGACGCGTCCGGCGCCGTCCGGACGTGTCCGGCGCGGGGAAAGGAGCGGGGAGCTAGGGTTAGGGTGGATCTGATCCGGGATTTCGGGGGAGGGGTGTTTTTATAGGTAGAAGGAGCTAGGAAGCTCCAAATGGAGTGTAGCTTTCGCCCACACGATCATGATCCGACGACGGAGAGCATGGAAGTGACTTAGATGGGTTATTGGGCGGTTTTGGAGGGGTGTTGGGATGCAACTTAAAAGAGGCCTTTGCGAGAGTGCGGTTAACCGTTGGAGTACCAAACGAGCTCCAAATGGCACGAAACTTGACAGGTGGTCTACCGGTGGTGTACCAAGGCCACTTGACAAACCTCGGTCCATTCCGAGAAAGTTTAGTACCCGATCATGGAAAAATGTAAAAGGGGACGCCGGGGGACATAGGAGTGCCTGATTGCAAAACGGACAACGGGGAAAATGCTCGGAATCATGAGACGAACGCGTATGCAAATGAGATGCACATGATGACATGATATGAGATGCATGACATAAACAAAATGCAAAACGAAAGACAAAAACCCAACCACGGAGGGAATATCATATCACAATGCCGAAAATGGCAAGAGTTGGAGTTACAAATATGGAAAGTTACATCCGGGGTGTTACATTAAGAGTCGGTTTTTGCAGAACGGGGCTGGAAGCCGACTTAAACTATGTTTATGCTTTGGGTCCTTAGCCATTTTTTCGTGTGGGCGCCGGTTCTTCCTTACTCCTGCCCACCAAACAGTCGCTCTGCGAGCTGCGGCTTCTGACAGGAGACGGCTTAGGCACCACATGTTACTTGTCTGACTGCAGGAATCATTTCA
This sequence comes from Aegilops longissima, assembly GCA_021605205.1. NCBI lineage: Eukaryota > Viridiplantae > Streptophyta > Magnoliopsida > Poales > Poaceae > Aegilops > Aegilops longissima. The sequence continues at coordinate 122,754,064 of CM038682.1, forward strand.
CAGCTCAAGGCGGCGAGTCCCCGGGCCGACTAGTCGAGCCCGGTGCCAAATAGCATAACAAAGAGTAACATACTCGAAGGCATAATTCTTATCATACAGATAACAAAAGAGGGCAGTCCCCGAGCTCGTCTCGGGGGCCCCGAAGTCTTGGTATTTTAAACACAAAGGGTAGCGTGGTACATACTGCATCAACTGTAAAAATCTTCGAAGGAGATTCGCATTCCATGGCCGTTCCGTCTCTTTGCCGGAGTCGTCCCTCTTGCGTGCTCGGGGCTTCTGAGCGTCGATCAGGTAATAGGAGTCGTTGCCCAGCACTTTGCTGATGATGAATGGGCCTTCCCAAGGCGCTGACAGCTTGTGCTGGCCGGCTGTTCTCTGGATCAGCCGGAGCACAAGGTCGCCATCTAGGAACGATCTTGGCTTGACCTTCTTGTTGTAGTAGCGGCGCAGGCTCTGCTGGTAGATGCCGGACCGGCTGAGTGCCAACAGCCGGCCCTCGTCCAGCAGATCGGCGCCGTCTTGGCGTGCTTCTTCCGCTTCCTCTTGGTGTACATGGTGACTCGCGAGGAGTCGAACTCTATATCCGTTGGGATGGCGGCCCGGCACCGTGAAGCGAGGAAGAGGGTGTGAAGCCAGTTGACTTGTTTGGAGTCGTCGCAGACTCGGAGGGCGGTGGCAACTCCTCAAGCCAGCAACGGCGAATGCTCCAGTGGCTCGACCAGCCGAGGCTTGATGCCAGACAGGATGAGGCCATTCGCTCGCTCCACCTGGCCGTTTGACTGCGGATGGGCAACGGACGCTAAGTTCAGTCGGATGCCTTGCGTCCTGCAGAAACGTGCCAGAGCGCCTTTGGCAAAATTTGTGCCATTGTCGGTGATGATGCTGTGTGGTACGTCGTACCGAGTCGTGATGTCGGTGATGAAAGTCACTTCAGTAGGACCATTCAACTTCTTGATGGGTTTTGCTTCTATCCACTTGGCGAACTTGTCCACCGGGACAACTAGGTGAGTTAGGCCGCGTCGTGCCATTTTGAATGGTCCCGCCATGTCCAGGCCCCAAACAGCAAAGGGCCAGGCGATGGGGATAGTCTTGAGTGCAGAAGCCGGCTGAAGCGGCTTGGAGCCAAACACCTGGCACCCCTTGCATTTTTGAACTAGTTCTTTGGCTTCTTCTAGGGCAGTCGACCAGAAGAAACCGTGTCGGAAGGCTTTGGCGACGAGTGCTCTTGAGGCTGCATGATGGCCTTTTCATACGATGGATGTCTTGAGAATTGCTTGGCCTTGCTCGGCTCGGCCTTGGTGCTGGTAGACACCAGTGACGCTGCGCCTGACCAGCTCTCTGTTGACTCTAGTGTAGGCTGCCACTCGGCGTTGCGCTTTCCGAGCCAAGGTCTCATCGGTTGGTAGCTCTCCGCTTACTAGGAACTTCAGGATGGGCTGGGCCCATGAGGTGCTGCCATTTCTTGATTGCCGATACTGCTACTTGGGCCGAGGCGGCGGGTTGGAGTCCGCAGCAGCTTCTGGGTTGAAGAAGTCCACAGGCCATTGGCGCAGTCCCCGAACCCAATGGCGCAGTCCCTGGGCAATCTTGGAGTCTTCGCAATGGTCGCCCTTGATCCCGGGCGGGTTCTGAAGTCCCGGGCGGCCGACTCTGGCGTTCTTGGGGCTGTCTGCGGAATTCTTGTGCCGTCTCTTTGGGGCTTTGGAGTCGGATCCGACTTCTTGAGGAGGAGCTGGCACAAAAATGGAGTCGACTCTGGTGGCGGCTTGACAGATGGCTTGAGGAGGGCTGAAGAGGCGGCGCGGATGGTATTGCCAGGTGGGTGGAGCCGATTCTTGCCAGGGTATCTGCTTGGTCGTTGTCGTTTCTTGGCACGTGGAGGAACTCGCACCCCTCAAAATATCCACTCAACTGCTGTACTAGGAAACGGTAGCTCGCCATGTTTGCATCTTTGGCGTCCCGATCGTCGGATGACTGTTGGACCACCAAGTCGAGTCGCCATAACACAGGATCGGCGAATGCCAAGCTCTTAAACAAGCGGAGCCGTGAATGGCGCCTCGTATTGGCGATGTTGTTGGAGGCGGCGAAATGGATCTGCAGCGCATACTTGAGCTTGTCGCCTTTGGGGGAAGTGAGGACCACGCCGGCTCCCAAGCCGGTGCGCATCTTGGAGCCATCGAAGTGCATCCGCCAATGGGTGGAGTCGGGCGCTGGCGGCAGTATCTTGGAGTCTCGGCCCGGTCGGCGAAATCGGCGGTGCTTGTGACTTGATGGCGGTGCGGGGCTGGTAATAGATGGTGTAGGGGGCCAACTCTATGGCCCATTTGGCCACTCGGCTAGAAGCATCTCGGCTTCCGATAATCTCTGCTAGTGGGGCCGTGCAAACCACGGTGATTGGATGCTCTTGAAAGTAAGGCTTCAACTTCTTGGCGGCAAAGTGCACGCGTACCACATCTTCGGTAGTGGGGGTAGTTACGCTTGGAGGTGAAGTGCCCGCTCGGGTAATATACCGGTCTACGGACAGGTAGCGCCTTGCCTTCCTCCTTGCGTTCAACTACAATGGTATCTTGACTACCTGCTGGTGGCGGCGATATACAGCAGCATGGGCTCCTTTCGGTCGAAGCCTTGACACGGGGAGTAGTCAGCATTTTCTTCAATTGGAGAAAAGCCGTCCGCCTTGGAGTTCCATTGAAGAAGGTGGTCTTCTTCATGAGCTGGTACAGAGGAAGAGCTTTCTCGCCAACCGGTGATGAATCGGTGATGGGCGTAAACAGCGGTGAACTTTTGCACATCTAGCGATCGGCGGGTGCTTCCATCCTTCGATTGCCTTGATCTTCACAGGTTGCACTCTATGCCGCGTTCAGAGACCAGGAAACCAAGGAGCTGGCCGGCCGGTACTACAAAGAGGCACTTCTCTGGATTGAGCTTGATCTGGAATCGGCACAGATTTTCAAAGGTCTCCTTGAGGTCTTCCAACAGCGTTCCTCGCTTCTCCGTCTTCACCACCACGTCGTCCACGTAAACATGGGGTTTCTGCCGAGCTGCTTGAGGAGGCACTTCTGCATGCAACGCTGAAAGGTGGTGCCGGCATTCCTTAAGCCGAACGTCATGGTTAGGGAGCAGAAGGCTCCAAACGGCGTGATGAAGGCGGTCTTCTGTCTGTCGGCCGGGTTCAGCTTGATCTGATGATATCCTGAATATGCATCTAAGAATCTCAACAGCTCGCATCCGGCTGTGGAGTCTATCACCTAATCAATTCTCGGCAAAGCGAACGGGTCCTTGGGGCAAGCTTTGTTGAGGCTTGTGTAGTCAATACACATCCGCCACTGCTTGTTCTTCTTTAGTACCAAGACCGGGTTTGCTAACCACTCTGGGAAGAACACTTCCATGATGAAACCGGCTGCGAGCAGTCGGGCTATCTCTTCTCCAACAACTCTTCTTTTCTCTTCTGACAGGCGGCGCAAGGGCTGCCTGACGGGCTTCACATCAGATCGTACATGTAACTTGTGCTCGGCGAATTCCGTCGGTACACCTGGCATGTCTTTAGGGGACCATCGAAAATGTCGATTCTCACGGAGAAATCGGCAGGCTCGCCTTCCTATTTGCTGTCAAGGTTTGCACCCACGACGCGTACCTCGCCGGGTGCTCCGGGTCCAAGGGTATCTTCTTGGTCTCTTTGGCCGGTTTGAATGAGCCCTCAGCTTCCGACTCCTTGGGGTTGGGCGACATCTCTGGCTGCTTGCCGACCATTGCTACAACCCGATCAAGAAGCCGCTTCTCAGCTGCGATCACCAGGGACTCGGCCAGCCGATTGCTCTCAGCTGCACAGGCGGATGACTTTCTGTAGTCGCCGGCTATGGTCAGAATCCCTTTGGAACTCGGCATCTTCATCTTGAGGAAGGCGTAGTGGGGGACCGCCATGAACTTGGCCAGAGCAGGTCGGCCAAGCAGAGCATGGTATGGGCTTTCGAGGTCCACCACTTTGAACCAGACTGTCTCTCGACGAAAGTGATCTTTGTCCCCAAAGAGGACGTCTATCAGGATCTTGCCGATCGGTGAGCAGGAAAGGCCAGGTACAATTCCATGGAACACGGTCTGGCTGTTCTGAAGCTGTCTTTGCTTGATTCCTAACTTCTCCATTGTATCCTTGTACAGGATGTTGATGCTGCTGCCTCCGTCTATCAGCACTCGTGAGAAGCGAGCGGCCCGCCTATCCGCGGCAAGGGTGGCTCCCAAGACCAGGGCGTAGGAGCACGGATTCGGCATCACCTCTGGGTGATCAGCTCGGCTCCAACTGATAGGTTTCTCGGACCAGTGCATGAATTCTGGAGTATCTGATGCTACTGCATTCACTTCTTGCTGTTGCTGCCGCCTGCTGCGGCGATCGTCGGCCACACTAGTGAACACTACATAGGCTCCATGCTCTTCTGGGTACTCGTCTTGTACTGCGCCGACTGGCCTGATAGCCGGCTGCTGGGGCGGTGGTGGAGGCGGCGGCCCAGCAGGCGGGGGAGGGATGAGGCCGTCTCCCTTGGCGATCCTGGTGAGCCAGTGGCACTTCCGGGTGGTGTGGTTCGACGGCTTCGCGCCGCTATGGAACTTGCAGGGTCCATCTAGAGTCTGCTCGTAAGAGAAGGCCGGCAACCAGTTGGACTTGCCGCCTTTCTGCCGCTTGGCGGAGGCTGCCCTCTGGCTGTTGGTCTTCAACTGTCGCCACTTGCCGGCTGTTGGAAGCCGGCTGCGGGGCCTTGCGCTTGTGATCATTCTGCTGCTGTCGCCGACTGGTGTCGCCAGCCGGAGTTACGAGAGCGAGGAGCCACCTTGCGGTTACGCGACTTGATCTCCGACTTCATGGAGGAGTCGGCTGTCAGCGTCTTATGCGCTATGATCAGCAGCTCGTCGAGGTCTCCGGCTCGTCGCAGAGGAGCTTGTGCTTGAGGAGGGTGCCTTCTCTGCACCCGGCGGTGAAGTACTCGATAGCCTGCACCTCATGCACTCCCTCGCAGGAGTTGCGGAGCTCGGCCCAGCGTGTGAGGTAGTCGCGAGTGGACTCGTTGGGGCCTTGCACGCACAAGGAAAGCTGGCGAGGCTTGGGAGGTCGCTTGTAAGTGCTCGTGAAGTTGCGGACGAAGTCCTCGGTGAAGTCAACCGAGCTGTTGATGCTGCAGGGCTTCAAGCTATTCAACCAAGTCCGGGCCGTGCCCTGGAGCATGAGGGGAACATACTTTACGGCAACGCGCTTGTTGCCGTTAAGCTATCTTGGCGACCGTGGAGTAGTCCACCAGCCAGTCCTCCGGCTTCCCGGGCGGTGTACTTAGGTGTATCTCGAAGTGTGAACCCTCGGGAAGGGCTCCTCTCGGATGCGAGTCCAAACAGGCGGGCCCAACTCGTCTTCTTCTTCAGCGCCGAGGGATCGGTGGAGTCGCTCGATCCGGTGACGGGCGTCGTTTTCTCCGACTCCCTCTCGGCGGCCAAGGCGGTCGCCGAGAGTCGGAGGCTCGATGGGTGGCAGGGAGACTCGCCTTTCTCTGCGGGCAGGAGGAGGCAGATAGTCGTGCCACCGCTCCACTGCTCTCGAGCGGCCGTCTTCGTCGCACTCGATGGAGATGTGAGTCCGGCTATGGCTGACAGCCGGGTCCTTGTTTTTTCTTCCACGGACACCGCCAGTCGGCGTCCGAGACGTCGCGCCTTGATCTCGGCGGGGAGGCAAGTCGCCGTGTTGTCGTCGCAGCGCCTCCATGCGGCAGCCGGCTTCGTCTTGTGCGGCAGCCGCGTCGAGGAGCTGCTGGACTCGCTCCGTCATCAGGCGGCGCTCCTCGCCCTCGAAGTTATCCAGCTCGTCTGCCGCCGTCTGGGTGGCGCGGATGTTCTCCGCGGACATGGCGTACACGGGGCGATTGGCCCCAAACAGGTTGGCGATGGCTACGCCGCGCTACTGGACCGCGCCTAGGCGGGTAGGCCCAGTCGGATCCGGCGAGCCGCCCACGGCGCGATCCATCTCGCGCTGGTAGGCTTCTGACAAGCGCCCACGAGGAGCTGGAGGCGGCGCGCCTCCAGCGTCCCAGCGTCGGCGTCTTCCGGAATGGGCGCGGTCAGGTCTTGCAAAACCGCGTCGAGAGGGTCATGAGCCCCCTCGCCGGAAGGCTCGCTATGACCGATGACGAGCACCTCCGTGGCGATGCTTCCGCCGATCTCCGCGAGGGGCGGCTCGCCGTGAACCACCACGTTGGTGGGGCCGCGTCAAACAGCGCGGTGTCGGAGTCGACCAGCATCGGGTCGGTGGAGCCTACGGACTCCAGGTCGGTGGCAGGCTCGCCGGCGACGTGGAGCTGCTCGAGGAGGCCTGCGAGGAGGCTCTCGGGGCCATCCGTGCCTGCGTCGGATGCAGGCTCGTCGGAGAGGCGAACCTCGCCGACAAGTTCGGCGAGGCAGCTCGCCGCGCAGGCGACCTCAGCGCCATGCAGCGCGTCGGCGCAGACTCCGTCTGGCGTCTTTGGGCTGGCTGCGCTTCGCCCGAGGAGGAAGAGGATCCCGTCGAGCAGGTCTCCGGACGGCGGTGCACCTGGCCCCACGGTGGGCGCCAAATGTCGGGGTTGGGTGCGACATATGCCAAGGATGGCTTATCATGGAGGCGAGTAGAGCGTCGCGGTGCACAGAAGCGGAATGAGGCGAAGGCATGCACGCTTGGCGAATCTTACCCGGCTTGAGGGCTCTCGGGAGATAACACCCCTACTGCTGCTCTGCGGGGTCTCCGCATGATCACTATGGCAAAGTGAGTACAAGGTTGCTCCTTGAGCTGTTCGGGGTGAGGAAGGAGAAGGGCACGGCTAGCTCTTCTCTTCCCTCTATGTGTGTTTCAAACTACTAGGTTCCAACCCTTTGCATGGGTGCCCCGGGGGGTTTATATAGGCCTACCCCGAAGTACAATAATAATCCGGCTGGGCGCAGGTCCCAGCCGTCGATCTTTAAGTCGCCGTCTTCTCCGTCGACTTACGGGGCCCGCCGACTAGTGGGCCCGCCGTGATCCAACATGGAGCCGACAGCCCGTGTCCGCCCTTGGCCAGAGTCTTGCCGACTGCGGGTTTCTGTAGCCGCTCTTCTAATGGCCTTGAGCTTGAGTGGCGGGTCATGCTTGATGCCGCCCGCTGGCTGGCGATCCTTATTGCCATTCCCTGTCTTGTCTAGTTAATGGTGCATGGAGCCCGTGGGAGGGGCCGGCCGACTCTCGGAGGCCGACTCCCAGCGGGTCCGTCTTTGGGGCGCTCTCACCGTCTTCTGCACTCCGGCCGACAGGCGGGTCCCGCCGTCTTCGGGTCATCTGAGACAGAGCCATCGTGGGTGCGAGGATCTTCCCAGGGCTAACGTCGAGGGCAGCGTGCAACAGTGCCGCGCCCGGACGGGATCTCCGTCGATCTGACGCTCTGTGGCCATGCATGTCCTTTATGAGCAGGCGGGGATGAGCTGCGGCGGCTTCATCCCATCCGTCCATAGTCGCCTGAGCGGGGAGGTGGTTGGAGACGCGGGCCGACTCCCCGTGGCCGGCTTCACGGGAAGTCGCCGGCTGGGAGTCGGCTTATCTTGAGGCCGTCTCTGGGACTCGGCTGGGAGGGGCAGTCGGTGGCTCTGTCACCGACTCTCAGAAGGCGGCTCCTCGTCTTGGGGTCTTGAGGGGCGCAGTCTGCCCCGATGTTTTGAAAGGTCCAGGGGCTCGGGTTTCCCTACTCGTGGCCCATTACTCCGACAACCTCCTCCCTCCCTGCCTGCCTGGCTCCTCCTGTACCATTTTCATGCATGTTTGAACAATGTTTGTCCTCTGTTTTGGACAAAACAAATAAAGGGCATTTAAATAATCATATATGGAGTTGGAATTTGAATCATGTATTCAAACCAACTTCATCTAAATCATAGCTAGATGCATTAGCTCAAACCACAGCATATTGCCATGTCATGATCATGCATCATATTGTGGCATTGCACTGATTGTGTTCTTTCTCAGTTGCCAGTGTTTGTCCCCTCTCAGTAGACGACGTACCGGCGATGAGTTCGATGACACCAATGAAGAACTATATTATCTTCAGAAGTGCCAGGCAAACAAAACCCCCTTGTTAATTCCGATACAATCCCACTCTCTCGCTCCTGCTCTCTTTTACTGCATTAGGACAACATCGATTCATCTGTTACTTGTTGCGGTACCTGAACCCCTTTATCCTCTGCATGACCTGTCATTCCACAGTAAATAGATGAAACCCACTAGCATGAGTAGGAGTTGTTTGAGCCCTGTTGTGCCTACTCATTCATGCTTGTTTGTCATGCCTGCTCTTTGCTTAGAGTTGAGTCAGGTCTGATTCATCGAGGATGAATCAGAGGTGTGTGAACATGTCCTACTGTGTGTGAGCTAAGTGTGTGAACACGATTTGGTAAAGGTAGCGGTGAGAGGCCATGTAGGAGTACATGGTGGGTTGTCTCTTTGCAGCTGTCCTCAGGAACTGAGTTCTGTGTTTGTGATCCATGAAACAGTTACTACCACACATTGGGTTCCGGTAACTCGACCCCTCTCGGCTTATTAATCGCCTCGATCTCTGTCCAGGAGTTGCAACTAGTTTCCGGTGTTTGTAGGATATGTGTTGGGGGCTGTGCGTAGCGCAGACCCTAGGGGTGGGCTATGTTGCGGTAGATACACGTGGCCCGGTGTACCGGCGCCCGTTTGGTGTCTCGGGAACCTGCACACATCGTTTGGGGCCGTGGCGACACCCGGCGGATCTCCTTGCGGATGGAACCCGAATAGGCGATAAACCTGGACTAGAGACTTGTGTGGTTAGTCGGTCGTGGCCGACTCCTCGCCAGAGCTTCCGCTTGAAGGTTGCCGAGATACACGGCGTGTACATGGTGGTAAGTGGCGAGCGCGTGTGAAGAAGTACACCCTGCAGGGTTAATATGATCTATTGAATAGCCGTGTCGGAAAAGGACTTCGGGTTGCTGTGCGGTTCATAGACAAGTGAAAGTGGATACTCTAAAGCGCGCAAGATAGCGCGAGTGCTATGGATGGCGTTCTCGTGAGGGAGGCGGAGGCGGATCCATAGTGGTGTATTGATATGGTGAATATGTGGACTCGTGTGCGCCACCTCAAAAGAATTACTTACAGTCGTAGTTCAGGATAGCCACCGAGTCAAAGCTGGCTTGCTGCAGTTAAACCCCACCACCCCTTTGTTGGTAATGATGCATATGTAGTTAGTTCTGATGTAAGTCTTGCTGAGTACATTTGTACTCACGTTTGCCTATTTTATGTTTTTGCAGAGAGACTTCAGTCTCGCTAGTAGTTCCGCGTGGACTTCGACGTTTAGCTTGTTACCTCAGCTACGATCTTGTGCCCTCGGCAGGATCTGGTAGATAGTCAGGCTTCTCAGCCTTTTCCAATTATAGATATATGTACCCAGACATGTTTAGCTTCCGCATGTGCTTTGACTTGTATGCTCTGAATATTGGGTCATGAGACCCATGTTTGTAATATACCGCTACCCAAAGCCTAATGATTAAATAGTTGAGTCGTAGAGTTATGTTGTGATGCCATGTTGTATTTACACATATCGAGCATATTGTGTGTATGATTGAAATGCTTGGTATGTGTGGGATCTAACAATCTAGTTGTTTATCCTTGGCAGCCTCTCTTATGGGGAAATGTAGTCTAGTGCTTCACGAGCCATAGTAGTCCGCTACAGCCCGGTTCACCGGAGTCCTGCTAGCCCAGCACTCTGCTTTCGGGACACTTGGTGGCGGCATGTGTTTCACCTCGTTCTGGTATACATCCCTTGAAATGTCACGCGGTGATATCCGAGTCCTGCCTAGCCTGCTACAGCCGGGTTCGGTGTCCTGTTAGCCAGTGCTACAGCCAGATTCTGCGCTGCTAACCGACATGCTCGATGTGATTCATGTATGCCTGTCCCCATGGGTTAGTGCCGCTTTGGGTTCACGACTAGCCATGTCGGCCTGGGTTCTCTGTCATATGGGTGCTAGCAACATTATCATATACGTGAGCCAAAAGGCGCAAACGGTCCCGGGCCATGGTAAGGCGACACCCGTGGGAATACCGTGCGTGAGGCCGCAAAGTGATATGAGGTGTTACCGGCTAGATCGACGTGACTTGGAATCGGGGTCCTGACTGTGTTTCTTTCGGTTTAGGGGTACCACGGGCATTTCACGTGTCGGGATTTCACAGGAGGTGGGAGTTTTCGCGCGCGTTGTAATTTCGGAATAGCAAGGCGCGGGTTGAGATGGAGGAGTTGCCGAACTGCTTGAGACAAAGATATATCTTAAATATTTCGGGCTAACAAAGGCGCGGGTTGAAATTTCGGACAAGCCTAACGTGTACTGTACCAAATCAATGCGCACTACAAATGTCATTCAAAACTTTGAATTCATGTTATGTTCAATTAAAATATTTAGCTCGTGTATAATGCATGCAACCTACTACTCAAATGAGCGTTTTAGTGCATTCCAAGCGTATATACTACCGCTTCAATATGAACTAAATTTGAATAAGATCTACTGATAATGATTGTTGTGAAGTCAAAGCATTTGAATTCGTTTCTCTATTTTAATAAGATCTACAATGATCATTATTGTCAAGTTAAACCATCGTTTGTGTATTATCTTCACAACACACCACATGATTAGTCTCGAGTTACATATGAACTATGTGTACTATATGAACTCGAACTAGATTTTGAATCCACTTTATTTTGATTTCAAATCACATTACATTTCTAGCTCTAGCTAGATCTTCATAATCTAAACCATGTCTCGTATGTATAATGTGTTTATCACATTATGTATGGTGCCCCGCCCCCTACGCCTACAAGTATTTAGATGTGAGTTGCAAACACCACACATTACCACAAATTCAAATAAAATGTGAGAATGTTCGATATATAGTATTGTTTAGATTGCTTGATATTTAGTTGTAAGCTGCAAACGCCGCACATTATCACAAACTCAAATAAAATGTAAGATTGTTTGATGTATAGTATTGTTTAGATTGTTCGGCATTTAGCCGTGAGTTGCAAACGCCATGCATTATCACATTATGGTATAACATGTGCACATCACGTGTATCACCGCTATATTCATGCATGCAATGTTTAAAACACTAAGATCTCCTATTCAAATATATGAATCCGCTTTTATATCAAATTATGATCTTTGTTAGTCTCTTACACCCACACAATCCTCTAGCCTTTGTAGCTACCACTAACTTTCTCTCGTGCATGCACACGCCCTCCTTGCCCTCCTCCTCCCTCGGCATTCTATCCACCGGGCACATTCATTTTTTTCTTTAGGTCGTTCTCCCAGAGTCTCCACAACTCCTTTCCGACACACACCGATCGATAAACCTCTCCAGCGATGCCTGCCTACAGCATACATGCACAACTTCAATCTCCTCCTTTATGTGTGCTTGCCTCGTGTCTCTCATATGATCAGACACACGTGTATACTCTCGCCCCTCTTTTCATCGATCTCACAACCGCACACTCCTCCCCCTATCTAGCTAGTAGTTGGGCCTCTCGCACCACCTCCTAGCTCCATTCTCTCTGTCTATCCGTCTCGCTGGGCCTTATTTGCCTCTAACAAATGGACGTACACCGACCGATCTCTCGCTATACATATAGCCAGCTAGGTCCTTATAACTCGTTTTTACCCACACATCGATCCATCTACCTCATTAGTTGTGTCTCTCCCTTTCCTCCGACAAACAACAATTGATCTACCGATCTAGTTAGGTTTGCTTAACAAACACATGGTTCCCGTTCATCATCAATGGATGCGTCCTGACAGATCTATCACGCACAGGCACACACAGAAACACATCCCCAATCTTATTGATAACATTGCAGTTCCACCCTCAGTTTGTCTAGTAGGCCTCTCCCAACATCCCCGAGAAGCAACTCCATCACCCATCCAGCACTCTACCCCTCTCCCTCCCTCTCCCTCCCTCTCTCTCTCCTCTCTCTCTCTTTGTCCCGTCATATTTCCCGTCCTTCAGTTATGTATGGATGTCGACCGATCTCCCTCAAGACATAGCTGGGTCTCTCCTTCTCAACACATATCTGAGTCGTTCTACCTCTATAGTTAGGCCTCTGCCTACCCTCCCCCACCCCCCCCCCCCACACAATGATACATCAAGCGCTCTAGTCATGTCTCCTGCCACACACAAACTTGACATGTGCCCTCTAACGTTCAGTAGGCAGTCGCCCAATATCTTTGACTTGCACACACACACACACACACACACACACACACACACACACACACACACACACACACAATTTCGATGGCTCTCTTCGTCAATCTCGCACCCACCCACTTGATACTCTCTTCGACTCTATCGATAGCTATGACCCCTCCCTCTCTTCTCGTGGATTGCCCGACCCTCTACGTATGATATGGATAGGCCTCCATTTCACACACATTGCATGCAAAATTTTGTTTGAGATGTCATCGACACATATTCCCATAGATAATTCACGAAATAAACCCCCCACCCCCACCACAAAACAAAAAACACTCACAAACGCGGTTTGTATCTCTCACACACACCCACGTAGGTGGGGGGCGTGCACGAAGAGAAGAGGTGCATGCACGACGCACGTACTCCCGTCTCTTTCCCAACCACACCCGCGCGGGTACATGGTGGAGCTCATTTCTGTACGAAAAAGGCAGCCCACGTGGTAATTTGGCACGTGTACTGGTTGTCCACTTGGTGGAGGGAGGATCATCTACCATGGGTGAACAAACAAATTGCGACTTGACGCGTTATGTTAAATTAAAAAAAGAGGCAAACCATGTGGGGCCTACCTTAGAGGCAAGGCTCTATACACTGGAGTACTTTTGATGTGTCCCGTCAACTCGCAGAATGAGGAGAAGCTTGCTTAGTACGCCGTCTCCCCCGCCCACGGGCGCGGTGGCTCGCGAGGATGAGGTGAAGCTTGCTCCTCCCTCGCCCATCTTGCTGTGGCTCGCAGGACGAGGAGAAAATTTTACTACTCCCTCCGTTTACTCCTCGTCCCTACTACCTTGGTTATAGAGATTATATCATATTGTTTGGAATATATATGTCCTTTAGTAGATTTCAATATGAACTACTAGTACATACTCCAAACACTGATGTATATAGACGTATTTTAGAGTGTACATTCACTCATTTTGCTCCGTATGTAGTAACAGTCTCCCTCACCCCTCGACCCTCGCCCACGTGGTGGACGTGCACCAATTCATTCGGTCTCATATAGCCAGAACGATATATACTGCACTGCCATTATTGCTCAACTTCCCTAAGAGGCGAAGAGCCAATCGCAAGGTTAATATTTTGGAGATGCCAAGCGCAAGGTTAGTAGGTGCCGCGTCATTTATAAATAAATTTTTTTTCTTCAGTGGCACGTTCGCAATATGATAGGTTCATATGGAGAGAAAAGGAAACCGCTCCACTATATACATAGTCAGGACGGGCCAGCCTACACGGTTGCTTGCTGGGGTTGCTCTCTTCACACTCTCTCGCACAAAGCGATCGTGGCCACATCTCAACATCCGGCGGATCACGTCCGCTTGGGGAAGGGTGGATGCTTAGTGTAGATGCGGTGGCCGTCGCCGACGGTGAAAACCCTTGTCGGCACGCCCCGATCAGGGGTCCTCGCCGTTCTCTCTCACAAAGCCGGTGAGGTTGCCTTCGTCCCTTGCTCTTTGCCGCGACGTGGGCGGTTGCCGCCTCCGCCACCCTCCTCAAGGTTGAGCTACATCCTCGGTACAAACCCCTTTACAGCCGGCTTGCACCATTGCTCCAGCTGCCCACATCACTCCCTGTGGATATTTCTCTACTTCTTTGCCCCGCACATACCTGATACCTCTACTGGCTTCTACGTATTGTATTTGCGATGAGTTTATGTCTAATCAACTAGTCCTAGTAATCTTATTCTAATCACGCTTCTTCAATTTCTTTGCCACAGGGATGCTCATCTCGATTTTGGTGAAACTGCGCAAAATGATCCGATGGTCAAAAGGTTGCAAACTTCATTTATTAGGAAGCTCGAACGTTGCCAGCAAATTGAATCCTGGTCAAGGTTCACGGTTCAAGGGCTAGGGACTGCATGGACCGTTTTTTTCTTTAGCTGCCTCTGTTCCAAAATAAGTGTCAACTTTAGTAGTAGTACAACTTTGTACTAAAGTTTGCACAAAGTTGAGACACTTATTTTGGAGCGGAGGAGTACATATTGCTATGATCATCAATCATTGAGATGCAATAGCATGCATGTTAGTCTCCTTTGTATTTGATGAAATGTTGCAACGGGCAACCTTGGATGCAAGATACATGTAATAGGAGCTGGAAGCTTCATAGCATTGTACAAATTTATCTCGCTGATAAATTACAGTACGTACTAGTACTATACTAGTACTTCCTCCGTTCCTAAATATAAGTCTTTGTAGAGATTTCACCATTAACCACATGCGGATGTATATAGATGCATTTTAAGTGTGCATTCATTCATTTTGTTCCGTATGTAGTTCACCTAGTGGAATCTCTACAAAGACTTATCTACTAGTAATAGCTAGCCCCCACTACTAGGAATTATCTATCCTCTCCTTGAGCCACATCATCAAAATTAGCGTAGCCGTTAGATGAAGTAAATCAGTCATAATAGCCGTCGATCTAGGCGTTGAGAGGCTCCGACTAAGCCACATGCAAGCATGCAGAAATACCATGGCACATGCATGTGAGTGGGTTTTAAATCACATCAACATGTCGCATGCAAGCATGCCACCGTAGCATGCATGTAAGTGAGCTTTTAAGTCCCATTAACACGTCAAAAAGAAAAATATAATCCCATTATGCAGTAGGAGTTGGCTGATCTTTTTTCCTTACGTGGGATGATCTAAATGATGACGGGAGTTTATTTAGTTTGGCTACCACATTTGTCATGCAGTTATAGATTTTTTTTTAGTTCTATGAAATAGATAATTTTCTTGCAGAGAGATATACGCTGTTCAGCGGCAGCTGGGACTCATCTAGTAATATTTAGGAACGGAGGGAGTACTATGTAAAGAGTTAGGTGTCGCGCGGTGATAGTGTGAGGTGGGCCATGTAATCACTAAGCCTGCGTGTTTTCACTGCTCTTGCACTCCTCCGCTGTAAGAATGGAGAAAATTGTAATCTACTACCTCCTTTCGCTGAAAGCGTGGGACATCTAGCAGTCCTACCACCTCAGTAATAAAGACCAATGAGCCGTCAAATCACATAGACCCAGAAGTAAGTTGGACGGACGAAGCAACCATCACTCTTGCGCCAGTGAGAGGTCGCGTCTGCTCTGCCCGGGCATGAATGCGGCATCGATTCTTTGGAGCGGCGCTGACCGTTTCAAGGCGGGAAGCCTTGGCGATGGAGGGGCTTTGGGTGGGCAGGCTGGTGAGGAGCAGGCGTGGCAGCTGTCCGCATGTCCCTACCGGACACGCCCGGAAACGAGAGGATGCACCGACTCTCGCGGCTAAAATCGTACACTACACACCACTGTAGGAGTAGTTCGACCTGTCGCACTCTCTAACACACACATGTTGTTAAACACACGCACACACACACATACGCACCTTGGTCCCGTTGCACCTTCTAACGTGACTTATTACACCTAGGCGGAGGGAGTAGTAAGTATCGAGATCTGATGGCACTTGACTTAAGTCGAATACAAGTGCCCAAAATTTGTGTGCATATTATAATAAGGATTCACTTAAAATAGTATGTGGCGAGCAGAGGGATCAATTGGACATTGTTCCCGAGCGATAGCGAGATGTGTGAGTAGTAAGATACACGCTGGCGCTTTTCATTTTCTTATTAATTTGTTTGTTTCACCCCTCATTGGTGGGACCCAGCATTACTACGTGGAGAGAGGTAAGGTGACTAAGGCTGCATTATTTCTACACCACTGTCGATAGTCTTACCACCAAAGCCACATGACACGATTATGATTGAAATCCTAATGACTCCCACACACACACACACAAAAACACAGCATGCCTGTCACACGAATGCAGGAATGTATAAAAGGTTATTTTCCTCTCGTTGAACATAACGGGAGGGTTGTGTAGCTGGTTAGCCTGTTCGCTCATCAAACTTGAGGTCTCGGGTTCAATAACTACACTTGAGCATAATTTTTGCCAGGAGGATTCTTTGACTGGTCAAAATGTTTTCTAGGGTTTCACGCTTCACACTCTCTCTCCAATATATATATACACGCTGGAGCCTCAGCGCTTGTAGTTGCTCTCTTCACACTCTCTCGCCCTCTCCCGCTGGAGCCTCAGTGCTTGTAGTTGCTCTCTTCACACTCTATCGGCCTCTCAGATCTAAACAAGACTTCGTTGGCCTCTCTCTCCCCTCAGTGCTGCTCAAAGAACCGGCAGGATCCATCCGCCGGGAAGGGAAGGAGGCTTAACGCTGTCGCCGTCGGCGAGGGAGGGAATCCACTACCGGCGCTTCTGTTCACTTCCCACCCAGCGGCGGCGCGGGAGGGCCTCCGACCCTTCTTCTTCGCAGCCGTCCCGTCGCCCACCGGACCACGCCCCAAGAACCTTAGAGTATATTTTACTTACTCCACATGCATTGCTCTAGCTGCATGTATACCATGAACCTAGGACGTGGTTCAAAGAGGAATGGAGTGGGGGAAAGTAGTGGGAAAAGTTCTATATAGCATGAATCTAGGACGTGGTTCAAAGAGGAAATGAAGGGGCAAAGTTGTATAGCATGAATCTAGGACGTGGTTCAAAGAGGAAAGGAATAGGGAAAGTAGTGGGGAAAGTTGTATCGCATAAATCTAGGTCGTGGTTCAAAGAGGAAAGGAAGGCGAAAGTACTAGTTCAAAAGGAAAGGAAGGGACAAGTGAGGTAGTCTGGATTAGGGGTGTCGGATAGCGGACTACCATCATCAACCGAACTATCATCTACGGACTATCATCATCGACCGGACTCCAAGACTATGAAGATACAAGATTGAAGACTTCTCCCGTGTCCGGATGGGACTTTCCTTGGCGTGGAAGGCAAGCTTGGCGATCTGGATATGTAGATCTCCTACCATTGTAACCGACTCTATGTAACCCTAGCCCTCTCCGGTGTCTATATAAACGGATGGCTCTAGTCCGTAGGACTATGATCACAACAACCCTTACAATCATACCATAGGCTAGCTTCTAGGGTTTAGCCTCCTTGATCTCGTGGTAGATCCACTCTTGTAAACATCCACAATATCAATATCAATCGAGCAGGGCGTGGGTTTTACCTCCATCAAGAGGGCCCGAACCTGGGTAAAACATCGTGTCCCTTGTCTCCTATTACCATCCGCCTAGGCGCTGATTCGGGACCCCCTACCGAGATCCGCGGTTTGACACCGACATTGGTGCTTTCATTGAGAGTTCCTCGTGTGTCGTCACCGATAGGCTTGATGGCCTCTTCAATCAACAACGACGCAGTCCTGGGTGAGACTTTTCTCCCGGACAGATCTTCGTATTCGGCGGCCGCGCTGCGGGCCAACTCGCAGCCATCTGGAGCAGATCGAAGCTTCGCCCCTGGCCGTCAGTCAGGTTTGGAAAGCCTAAACTTCACGGCCGGTATCCGCGGGGACTTGATCTTGATGGATCCAAGCCACAGCCGAGCGTGCGCGCTGTCACGATGGGCATGACCTAACTCGCCGCGGACAGCACCTTGGAGGTCCGCTGCGAATCCGCTCCGACCCATAGTCCGGAGCCGATCGCTCGGATCGAGGGCGGATGGCTGGACACCGCCTTGGGAGCTGCAACTTCTCGGCGATGGGCGAATACTTACCTTGTCCCGCATAAAGCTCATGACTCGAGGTGCGGACTCTGCGGACTCCGAACCTCCTGCGCCCCTGCTAGTCGAATCCGATTGGCGCCGATCATGGAATTCACCGCTGCGGACATCTTTCAGCACTTCGCCTTGGCGATATCATAAATTCATTGAAGCATCTCTCGCTATCCGGAGAGCCTGGCGAACTACGGCCAGGTCGGTTGAGATGCGGACGACGAAAAATTCAGAGCCCACCCACCACCCACGCCGTAGCCACCGTCGACGATTTAACCGACGTACTCAACTACGACTCCGAAGACATCGACGGTATGGACGACGAAGCCGGAGACTACCAAGAACCAGTGCCTACAGGACACTGGAAGACCACCTCGTCATACGACATATACATGGTGGACACCCCAAAGGGAAGCGATAACAAGGAACAACGGGACGCGGCAGAGGTTAATCTCGCCGATAAAGAGCCAAAAGGGCGACTTAGACGCCGCCCTAAGTCCCGCCTCGATCAAAGCAGCCTTCCTAACGACCCAGCGATAGAGCAGGGCAAACCAGCAGATGACAAACAGGATGAGCCGGATAATCAACCCCTTCACGGAGCAATCAACAGTCCGGAAACAACACGGGAGCATAAGAACATACACAAAAAACTCGTCACCACTGCAAGAAGTTTGAAGAAGGCGAAACGGAAGCTCAACACAGCAGAAGACACGCTCAGAATGAAGTGGAGCAAAGTATTCAAGACTGCAGACAAATATGGCAATGGCCATCAAATTAAGAGCTACCCGAAGCGCAAGTTGCTGCCAGAATTTGACGAGGAAGCCATAGAGCCTTCACAGTCAAAAAATAAAGAGGCCGCTGGCGGATAGGCGGCCGATGACAGGCCCAAAGCGACAAGAGGGCTGCACACAAGCGAATTATAATCTGGGAAAGCGGACGGCCCAACTAGGTCCATCTACGAGCCAAAAAGAGGACCCCAGGAAGTAACACACCACGACGGTGTTGAAGACAGCGGCACACCCAAATCTGGGCGCCGCACACCCGCTATGTTTTACCGATGAGGTGCTGGATCATGAATTTCCAGCAGGGTTCAAACCCATAAACATAGAGGCATACGACGGCACAATGTGAGACCCGAGTCTGGATAGAAGATTACATACTACACATACACATGGCTAGAGGAGATGATCTCACGCCATAAAATACATACCCCTCAAGCTAAAAGGGCCAGCTCGGCATTGGCTCAAAAGCCTCCCGAGAAAATCTTGTTGGAAGTTGGGAAGAGCTTGAGCGCGTTTAGAGCAAATTTTCAAGGGACTTATGTCCGCCCTCCGGATCTGACTATCTGAGTCATATAACCCAACAGCCCGGAGAGTCGGTAGCAGCAAATTCTGGAACAGGTTCCTTACCAAAAGAACCAAATAGTCGATTGTCCGGACGCAGAAGCCCTAGCAGCTTTTAAATACAACGTCCGAGACGAATGGCTCGCCAGACACCTCGGCCAGAGAAGCCAAGAACAATGGCGCGTTAACAAGCCTCATGGCGCTTTTTGCTAGAGAAGACAGCTGGCTAGCAAGATGCAGCACCAGCGATCCGAGTACATCCGAGATCAGAGATGGAAACGGACAGTCACGACGCAGGAAAGACCAGCGCCGGAATAAAGAAAAAAGCCCAAAGGGCACGGCGGTCAATGCCGGATTCAAAAGCTCGCGGCCAAACAATACAACATGGCCTCTTAAGGAGAACAGAGCGAGCTATCAAATTTAAACAAAATTTTAGATCGGATATGTCAAATCCTGATACCTCGGAAGGCACGCAAACCATACCAACGAAATTGTTGGGTTTTCAAACAGTCCGGCAGACTCAACGCCCGGACACAAAGGCTCGATGTGCCAGCGAGGGCGATGACGAACCCCACCAGCAGAGCACCGGAAGTCAAAAGACTTTCCCACAAGAAGTCAAAACAGTAAACTCGCTTCACGTGATAGTACGGAAAGACAACACGGCACTTGCTAAGACAAGTGTCGCACGATCCACCCCAGTGGACCGAGATTGGATGTCAAAACCAATCACTTTCGACCATCTGGATTAGTCCAGAAGTATCCGGAACGCAGGATAGACTGCCCCGATATTGGATCCCATAATAGACGGACTGCAATTTTTTTGATGGACGGCGGCAGTGACTTGAACCTGCTATTTCGGGACACAATCCGCAAGTTGGGATAGACCCTACTACAATTCGGCATAGCCGCACTTCCCTCGAAGGAGTGGCGCCAGGCCCTTACGCCAGCTATCAAGCATCACTGGGACGGGAAGCTTTCGTCCGCTTCAATACAATACCACATTACGCGTCTCTTACGCTTAAAATGCCCGGTCCACGTGGCATCATTTCATTAAAAGGTCGCTTGAGACCCCGGACACGGCTGGACGAGTCCGGAATAAATAAGCTAGGGGCTACCTAGCCGCACATCCCTTCACAAGGGTTTGCACATATAAGCCATAATGAGCTAGCATAGGCTCAACTTTCTTAATCTATATTTCAATTTTTTATGCACTTTCTCGCACGATTTCCTTTCCAACCAAATTCTTCTCTTTTTATAGATGAACAGCGTGCACACCCGTCCAGGATATGGCACAACGGAGACACAAGCGCAGACGTGTAGTAGGGACCCGTTGCAAGGACTCTTTTCAGACTAAGACCCTACGTAAACCTTTCATACTATCTCTTGTTGCTATAATCCCCTGGTTTATCATTATAACCAGCGTGGAGATCTGGCGTTTTGGCATCGGCGCGCGCGTAAGAACCTGCCGATACACGGACACAAGGGGCTTAGGGCTTTGTTTTGCCGCTATTATAAAGACCGAACACCTTCGGAGTGTTCGGCGTCTCGAGTTAGGCCTTATATGCATCAGCTCGAATCATGTCTTTGGTCAAATGTTGGGTTTGCCCGGCTCCTGTGTTTTGCTGCCTTACGTTCCGTATCATCGGCTAACGGCTCCGGAGAACTCTGCGATTGTGCCCCGTTAAATTTGGCGAGCACCTCGATGAAAGCAAAACTGACTGTCATGATACAGCGAGAGACTGGTCAACCACTCGATCGACTATGGGAATGTTTAGGATTCCTCCGCTTGACGAAGGCCGTTTCGGCCAGGCACATCCGCGCCCAAATTCGGAGGCGCGGTGCCCCTAGGGGCTATGTCGTAGCCCCACCCTCGAGCTCCATGGCTAAGTGAAAGTGATAAAGCATTATAGTCCGGTTGCCTCGTTTGCTCGCTACCACCTCCTTTACAGGACCGAGGCGTCGGATTAAGTGTGAAAAGCGCTATTTTTGCGAACACCCCGCACCTTGTGCGTGGGGGCTGAAACCGGCGACGCCATCTTTCGGGTTATACACACGTATACATGAGCGGACGCATAGGAGATATTCTATTACTTGAACGCACAAGTATAAAAGGCGCTTACATCATAAATATCATTTTACATCACATAGACGTTCATTCGAACGTAACATTTTTTGAGCACTGTGACTCTATTACACGAGCACCACGCAGTACTTCACCAAAATAGTGCTCGACGGGTAACCGGTTATAATCCGAACCCGGGGTCGCAACAGCGGTGGCATCCATCTCTGTCCAATGTGTCTTCACACGGGCGAGCGCCATCCGCGCACTCTATGCAGGCCGACCGCTTCATCGCCTTGATATGCGGCACCGCCCCAAGAAATTGCTGCAATAAGCCAAAATAACTCTCCGGCTGGGGCCTATCCGGCCGGATATGAGTCACTATATCCGTCATAGCAAGCCCGGACAACCTATTTAGCTCAGCCCACTCAGCCAAACGGTCGGTCAGCGGAAGTGAACGCTCCGGACTACGGAATTGAGACCAAAACAGCTCTTAGTCTTGTGATCCTTCCGACTTGAAAATGCACTGCGGCATCCGCCGCTTTTCGCTGCTAAGTCCATATAAGGGTCCTCGGAACCCCACGTTTGCCCAGTGAGCATATTTTGGATCCGTAAACCTTGGCGCAGCGAAAAGGCTTACCGGCTACAATATCGGCACTGGGGCAGCTCTTCCTTCATAGCCCGCATTGCAGAGCGGGCATTCTTAACTTCTGCGGTGGCCTTCGCAGGTCTTCTTGCCCGCTAAGCGCTCCTTCCCAAGAGCCTCATTGCGGTCGGTAGCATCTTTTAACTTCACGGCCATTTTGGCTATCTCTTCCCTACTCCGGCAGTGTGCGGCCCTTTCGGCCACTAACTTCTCGGCCGCCCTCGAGGCAGCCGCATTACTCCTTCTGGCCTGCTCCTTGGCTGGAGCAAGTTCGGCCCGAAGGCTCTCCACGGCAGCGGCACTATCTGCATTTAACGCACATGTTGTAAGGAGATGGCTTCGGCTCCCTTACCAAGTGACCGCGCAGTAACACTTACCTTGCGACTCATCAAGTCGCCTGTTGACCAGCGTGATGTCCGCATCCGCAGCATCAAGTTGCCGCTTTAGTTCAGCAACTCCATCCGTCCGGCTGGCCCCGGACGACCGCCACCTGCATCGCACGACGGAATTTAAACCTGCGATTTTGATCCTCGAGACGATGTCGATTTCGACAACCTACCGAGTCTCGTGGGCTACTATCTATACAAGGCGCATTCTATATGCAAAACTGTTAAAAGGTGTGTCATTTTTACGTACCTCAAACCCCGCCAGTAAACTCCTGACGGCATCGTGCAACCCGCCTTCGGCGGACGAAATCCTTTCAATCACCATGCTCATCAATGCGTGCTGATCTTCTGAGATAGACGCCTTCTCAAGCAGATCCTTTAGCCGTACACCAGTTGGCGCCGAACTATCCGGCTTTGCCAAACCCGGGGGCTCCCTCCGTGACGACACTTCAGGCTCGTCCGCCCTATCCGATGGCGCCCCGGACGGAGGCGTCTCGCTCTCCATCATCTCCGGAAGAAGGTCCCCCGAAGATGAGCTCATTTGCGAAGGACGGAGATCTGAACTACAAGGTAAAAACTTTAGTTATCCTCAGAAGCACAAATAGGGATGTCCCTTATTATAATACTCCTTTCTTTCTACTTACGGCTCGTTGGAGGGTTGACTCATTAAGGGAGATTGTGCGGCCGGGGCCTCCCCGGACGCAGGACCCTCTGGCGAAGATTTCTTCCCCCGTTTAGGGGCTTTTGCCCCCGGGTCCTCGGAGGCAGTCCTCTTCTCCCCTTGAAGGGAGGGATTCTCGATCCCCCCTCTTTCAAGAACCTCCTTAGGCGAGGTAGTAGATTTCCTGCTTCCCCCCTCACCTTCCTCGGAAGGCGCAACCTCAAGCATCCGGACCAGCACGGGATCCGGCGCGGTCTCGGGGAGGGGGGCCGGACACCGTATCAATTTTGCTTCCGCTATCCACTCCTGTGTAGAAGGAAATTGGTCATAAGGCGAATCATCGGAAGGCAAACAAACGGTATGTCCGGACTCGGAACCACTTACTTGAGTATCCGGGCGATTGCAGCTCAGTCCAGCATCCTCGGTCAATTCCGGACGCACCTCTTGCGATCCGAAGAATAATTTGTACATCTCCAGGGGTGTCAAGCCCATGAAGTGATGAAGAATCCGTGGACCCTCCGGATTGAACTCCCATAGCCGGAGAGGGCGGCGTTTGCAGGGCAGGAGACGCCTAATCAGCATAACCTGCATCACCACCACCATATCGATCTCCCTCGTTTGGAGATCTCGAACCGCCCTGCAGAGGGGCACGTCCTTTGACGGCCCCAGTTGAGCCCTTGGTTGACCCACGACATCAACCGTCGTGGAGGTCCCGGGCGGAATAAGGGCGGCGGCTTTTGTCTGCCGCCCCTCGGAACGGTAATATAGAACCACTCTTGCTGTCACAGGCCGAGCTCCTCTTGAAAGGAGCCAGCGGGCCACGGGGCATCGGCCCTCTTACTTATGGCCGCCCCACCACACTCCGCTTGACGCCCCCCGATCATCTTCGGCGCCACATTAAAGGTCTTCATCCACAGGCGAAGTGAGGGGTGACGCGGAGGAAGGCTTCATGAGCGACAATAAATGCGGAAATATGGAGGATGGACTCCGGAGCCAAATCGTGGAATTCCCACCCATAATAAAACATGAGCCCTCTCACAAAAGGATCCATCGGGAAGCCTAAACCACGACGGAGGTGGGATACAAAAACGACATACTCGCCGGGCTCGGGGGTGGGGATGGACTGCCCTTCGGCAGGCAACCTGTGCGAAATCTCGTAAGACAGGTACTTGGCCTCCCGCAACTTTAGCACGTCCTCCTCCGTGATGGAGGAGGGCATCCACCGGCCCTGGAGGTCGGAACCGGACATCGTTGGAAGTCCACAGCGCTCGAATCTGGAGCTCTAGGTGCTGGAACTTGGAGCGGGGAGAGGATTCGATGAAGGATTGAAGAAAAAAGAAACGAGCCTTGGTCCCGTTATAAAGAGGGAGAATACCAAGAGCCGTCTCCGTGACCGTTTGGGACTCGCCTTCGATAGAGGGGGCGTGGCGAACGGGCGCGGTTGGGTTACCCACGTCCGTATTGATGAGAATCCGGATTAAGGGAAACACGATCCGCTCGACAAAGACGTGCAAGGAAACCGCCTCGCTAAATGTTCTAAGGTGGTAAAGTAAAAACAATTCAAGTAATGGCTTGGTAGTGGTGTGACGTCATGCCACAAAAAGCGTCGGCAGATTGAACTTGTGTATATATTATTATCTCTCTACGGTAGAACGTGGAATTTATTTTGCGAGCGGACACTATCCTGGTGTTCACAATCTTCTATCATTTGGAGGAGGAACCCGCCTTGCAATGCCAAGCAATATACGCCGGACTTATCGTCATTGAAGCCAGGTTCGGGGCTCTTGAGGAGTCTGGATTAGGGGTGTCCGGATAGCGGACTACCATCATCACTGAACTATCATCTGCCAGACTATCATCATCGACCGAACTCCAAGACTATGAAGATACAAGATTGAAGACTTCTCCCCGTGTCCGGATGGGACTTTCCTTGGCGTGGAAGGCAAGCTTGGCGATACGGATATGTAGATCTCCTACCATTGTAACCGACTCTATGTAACCCTAGCCCTCTCCGGTGTCTATATAAACCGGATGGCTCTAGTCCGTAGGACTATGATCACAACAACCCTTACAATCATACCATAGGCTAGCTTCTAGGGTTTAGCCTCCTTGATCTCGTGGTAGATCCACTCTTGTAAACATCCACAATATCAATATCAATCGAGCAGGACGTAGGGTTTTACCTCCATCAAGAGGGCCCGAACCTGGGTAAAACATCGTGTCCCTTGTCTCCTGTTACCATCTGCCTAGACGCACAGTTCGGGACCCCCTACCCGAGATCCGCCGGTTTTGACACCGACAACAAGGCTGTAGAGTTTGAGCAGGACTAGATTTGCTGCGCTCACATAGGGAAAGGTGTCTAAAGATAACAAAACTAGGACCAACACAAATATGCTCCTTGGTTGTTTGTTCTTTGTTGCAACAGACTGTGCATGACCACAGTACATCGATAGATGCAGATGGTGCTGGTGCGTCCACCGTCCCGTGCAACTCATTAGCTGTTGTTAATCTAAGGCCATGTTTGGTTAAAAACTCCCTAGTCCCTACATGCTTGGTTCAAGGGACTAAACATGGACTAGAGGTTATTAAATGACATGATAAAAGACCATGTTACCCCTAGTAATGAACTAATAGAAACAAGGTGCAATGCGTGGCAGGGGCAACTGTTGGAAAAGTCCCAAAAAGACTCCCTCGGGGTCTTCTTTCTTTAGTCCCAAATGCCCACTTTTAGTCCCGAAAAGTTCCTCCTGTTTGGTTTAGATGTGACTGACACGGAGTTTTTTTAGTCCCTACACCAAAATGTCCTGTAAACAAACACCTCTAATAATGCCGCTGGAAAATTGATGTAATGCCACAGTTAAAAGCAAATTACATGTTTAACGAATTTTATTGTTAATATAATCTCTATGTTAATATTAATCAATGCCACCGTTTGAGAAATGCTACTGCCTTGCTTTCTTTCCCATTTAGATAAGGTAGGTGCTTCTTTTTGTTGGCTTCTGTGTCATCCACCGTTATTGACCACTAATTGTTTCCTTTGCACCTCTGTAAACAGGGTTATCTACTTCACCTCGTTGCCATTGTGACCTTTTGTTGCCTTTGCACAACACACTTTTGTTTTAAGAGTGTTGTGTGCAGTTCAACCAAAATGTCACACCGACAACGTTGCTTGATTGCTTGATCTTAGTGGAACTGCACAAGAGGAGATCTTACTTCCTATCCGTTAAGGCTTAATTTGGTTCAGATCTTCTTCTTGTGAGTTGTTTGAATTCGCATCATGAGAGGTCAAGATACTAGCCTTCTTTCACATGATTCTGTAGTGTGCTTTCATATGTTGTGCTACTTGTACGATAATGTTGCTTGATTTTAGTGAACTGCACAAATGGAGACAAGACTTCTAATCAGTATGTGCACCGTAATATCCCATTGAGGTAAGATAAGGATATTTCACAACTGCCGCCTGTATTTTGCCACTTTCATCGAGAAAATTAAGTTTAGTACTATACTTTTGCTCCCTAATTGACATGCCAAATCTTACATTGAAGGCGAAGCTTGTGCATTATTGAACCAAGTGATGAAGGGGAAGAACAAGTGGAAGAAAAACAAAAATCAACTCCCGGTGCTGTAATGAAGCACTGGAACTGTGATGACACAAGTAATGATATAGTTTTGCATCTTAATTTATTGCTATGGCTAGAACGAGCAATTGTTTTGCCACTGATTTGATGCCATACGTAATTATCTCTACTTGTGCAAACAGGGATCTTCTTTGAAGATACCATATATTTTAGTGGAACTACACAAGAAGATGTTGGAAACATTAAACTAATCGAGGAGTATATAGTAAGCATGGCCACCCCCGTAGATAGCAACAGATGGTTCCGGAGAAGTGCTTCATCTGTATGCTCTACACAATCAGCCTCCTGACAAATGTTGGTACTCACCCACTGATTTCATCCATATGATTGAGCTTTGTCATCTCTATTAGTGTTGTGCTACCATTTAGATACTGTCATGAAAAAGTGGTATTGTCCTTGAGAAGTGCTTCATCTGTGCTGTTTTAAATATTTCATTTCCTTTTTTTCGAGCAAACAGGGATCATCTTCCTCTGAAGAAGAATATGGAGTACGTGAAGTGACTAGTTCCGATTATGCCAGGATGAAGAAGCCCTGTCTATCTTCTCATCAGAAGGAGCAGTTGAAGGATGGTTACATTACTCCCCACAAGACCAAACTAACTTCATCTCAGAAGGACTGACAAATCTCCATTTTTTTGATGTGATGCGCGAGTACAATGTTGTTCTAGGATTCTTTCTGGTGAGTTCCATTTTTCTAAAAGTGTGCTCTACATTGACCATGTATGTGCCTGTTGAAACTGTCAATTCATAGTACAGTTTGCTTTATACTAATCACTTTTTTGTATTTGTGCAAAAAAGGGTGCTCAGCTTGATTTCAACGGGAACTGCACAAAATGTTCATGAATACATCAAATCATTCATTTCCACCACAATAAAGGAGGTGCCCATAAGTTCAAGGCGTTGCAACACATAAGGGCGAAATCATACAAGCTACGCGCGAATTTGGTTGATTCTGGTGGAACTGCACAAAAAGAATAGCTGGTTTATTTAGCACGAGGTGCCATGCCAATGTCCGAACTTATGGCAAACCCTGTCCATTCCACAATCGTAGTCATTTGATATTTTGGAATGGGACAACCTTGTCAAATTTTGCTCATTGATTTTAGCAAGATATGCATTTGATATTTTCGAATGGGACGCCCTTTGCTCTCAGCAGCGGCGATTAATTTTTTCTTTATTCTTTAGTTGTGAAGTAAATATTGCCTGTAACATGTGAGTCGCTGAGATGCATAATCATCGATTGTTTTGAATGATCTCTATGAATTGCCAGGCCTGTGTGTTTGATTGCAATGTCTGTAAACGCTAAAAGCTGCTCAAACTCTTTGTACTCCTTCATTTCCTTTTACTTGCACATTGTGAAAGTGCATACTTTTTTTGTATAAGATTGGTCAAAGTAGAGATACTTTGACTGCAGACAAAACTTGTATGCAGACTAGAAAGGACCAAAGGGAGTACATGTGAAACTGCTGCAAACTCGGTGATCATCCTGGGAATAATGCTAGTACGTATTGTTTTGCATGTTCATCCAATGCCAGTGATACAGGAATTCAAACTAATCGAAATAAATTCATTCATACACAGTCGGATTTCATATAAAAATGCCAGATTTCATTACATTTCATACATTCTTCAACTAAAAAGGGGTGTCTGTGGCCGCATGCATCTCCCAGATGAAGAGGCCGGGGGTCATCCTCCTTTTCGAAAAAAACTAAAAAGGGGTGCGCTGGAGGTATAATTAATTAACCGAAGCTACCCACCTGTGTCCCGCTGAGCCGAACAGAAGCTTCAGTGACTTAACTGCAGGTGCAGTTGCGTAACTGACATGTGGTATGTTGGGCCCATGTGTCAGTCAGCCAACTGCACCAATAGTTAAGTAGAATCAACGTTCTTCTCCAGCGCAGCTCTCCGACTCCACGTCGCCGCCAAGAAGCTAACCGGCCGTCAATGGTCAACCCGCCTAGCTTGGCTTCAACCGGAGGGTAGCAGCGGTGGCCTTACTTGGACCCGAGCGGCGGCGACCTACCGTGTTCTACTCTTCCTCGTTTTCTGTGTGGCGCGGCCTCGTTGGCAGCAGGGCGGGGCCTCGGCGGAGCCGGCGATGTCCTCTGTCTCGTTGCCGGCAGGCGGCGCCTCAGTGGAGCGGTGGAAATCCTCCCCCACGTTGATGGCAGGGTGGGGCCTCGGCTGAGACGGCGATGTCCTCTGCCTCGTTGTTGGCGGGGCGGGGCCTCGGCGGAGCTGGCGGTGTCCTCTGCCTCGTTGTTAGCGTCGCGGGGCCTCGGCGGAGCAGGGCGTCGTTGACCCCAGCGGAGTGGGGACTCGTTGGAGCCGGCATTGTCCTCTGCCTCGTCCTCGGTCTCGCCAAACAGCGCCTTGCCCGCTTCATCGCCCTCTTTGCTAGCCTCTTTGTAGGCGGCCGCAGCCTCCGCCACCCGCATGCGGTACCGCCAGCGCTCAAGGCGGCCCTTGCGGGCGGAGCGGTACGAGTCGAGCAGCGCCTCCTGCTCCACGGTGATCTGCTCCTCCGCCTGTAGGTGCTCCTGGAGGAGATGGTGGTTGTAGGCGGCGTCGGCCTGCGCCTCCCGGAACTGCTCCTCACGCATCGGCCTCACCCTGTCCATATATTGGGCACGGGCCTCGCCGATGGTCATGGTGCAATGCACCGGCGAGGATGGCGCGGAGGAGGGGGTTGGCGCCGGATCGTCGACTACCATGTTCTCCATTAGGATGTCGTCATCCTCCGGCTGCCTGCCGGCCAGCCGGCCGGCAGCAATGGCTGCCATCTCCTTGTGGTCCGTCGTCCGCCCGTCCCGAAGAGCGCTGGAGCGCTAGGAAGCCATGTTGGGCAGTAGTGGTGTGGACAGGAGAAAGGGAACGGATGTGGATGACTGTGGCTATGGCCGGCGCAGCAGTTTATATAGCAATGGTGGGCGGGCGAAGGGATGGATGTGTGGCGCCGGAGTAGCCGCCTCGGCAACCGCGTATCATTAATGTGTGCGGCAGATGGACGGACGGACGTCACTTGTGTCGTTTGAAGGCGGAGCAATCGCCTGCACCGGGAAGCGGGGCGGGCGGCACTGACTTTTTCTGGCGGAAAGCGCGCGCGGGCGAGGAGATGACTTTACTTGGATAGGATGACAATGGGGACCCACCAGGTCCATAGCCTCACGTACGCAAGTGCCTCCTTATTATATATATATATATATTACTATAATTTATTTTGCTTCCTCCTGGTTCCTAACATCACGGTCCCACACCATTGTCAACCTATGTACTCTAGTCAATAAACGAGAGAATTGCACAAGAAGCGGTCGACAGCTGGGACCAAGCAGCTCTAGCAGTATTTGTGTTTTTGAGGTGTGAGCACTACAGATTTTTTCGATGTTTACCCCAAATATTAATTTTTCTCCTCTGAGCAACAACGAAAACATCGCTGCAGGTATTAACTGTGCGGGCTGTGGCTCGTCTACCCCAGGCCAGATATCCAGCCCAGATATTAATTTTTTTCAAGCTGAAAATGGCTAGCCCAGCTATACTTTTTTTAGGAATAACCAGGCAAGGTCAAGTTGTTATTCACCGCCCCGCTGGGCTGCAAATCTTTCCTAGGAGGGATGCATTAGGATTGACAAGAAAATGGGCTTGAAGAAATAATAAATGGGATGTAATTATAAAAACTGGGTAGTAACTATTAAAAATTGCACCAAACAGTGATTACTTTATAAAATATTATTTTTGGAATATTGAAAATTTTAATTTCATTAATTGTTGCGAGCGCAATGTTTTGTTGGATTTTTATGTAATATAAATTTATATTGAAATTGTATTTAAAATGACTAGAAATTTCGGGATAAAAATATTCGGATCCATCAAATGTGGGAAATTTTATTGAATTCTGTTTTGAACGGTTGGTTGAAATGGGCTGTAGTTTTAACAAACTGTAAATGGGCTGTAGTAAATTCCATTAGAATTAAAAAGTGGGCTACACATTCTTACAAATCTGAAATGGGCTATAAGTTCTCTGCCACACACTTCTGGCCTTACTAAGTTGACGCGTCCCCTAAAAAAACAGAGTTGACGCGTATGCAAGGCTTTGTCAACTTATAATCAACACACGGTTCTAGCAGCAGTGACCGTTGGATGTCCATCCAACGGATGCCGTGCTTCTTCTTCAATCTCGGATATTCTAGCTTCACCCGCCCAAAAAATGATTCCTCCCCATGACATCTGGGGCGCACCATTTCGGAAGCTGACCTGTGGGCCTACTAAGTTGACGTACCAAGGGCTTTGTCAACTTAGTCAATAATAAACGATTCTAGCTGCAGTGACCGTACGATGTCCATCCAACGGCCGTCGTGCTTCTTCAACCTCTGGTCTTCTTGCTCCAGCCGCCCAAAGCAGCGCCTGTCGTGCCGCCTGCTCCTGCCTCCCGTGGCCGGCTATGTTGCCGCGGAGGCCTCACCGCCCCCTACTACTCCCACCGCTGGCCAGGCCATCCCACCACTCACCCACACCCCCTGTTATTCTACGGTGACGGCAGCGCAGCCGAACCAGTGAACCCTCGTACTCCTCTCCGCGTGTGCATCCACTACCGCGTCTTCCCCGGCTCCGCGTCGTACCGTTCCTAGGCCTCGCCGTCGTCCACCGCCGTGGTGCTCTTGGTGCGGCGTGGTCAACGTGGTCAAGGAACGACTTCCATCGGACGTGGACTGTACGTGGAGAGGCTGACAGCTGGGTCCATGGCAGCCGCAAGGAAGTGCCTCCTTATTACGGGCAAAATAATTATTCCTCCACCTGACAGCGGGGACCCACCGGACGGGCCATCGTATTGCGCAAAAAAAATGATTCGCCCCCTGACTGCTGGGACCCACGAGCTACATCTTCGCACGCAAGGAAGTGCGTCCGAAAAAAACGATTCGCCCCCCTGACTGCTGGGACCCACCAGCTACATCTTCGCACGCAAGGAAGTGCGTCCGGAAAAAAATGATTCGCCCCCCGAATGCTGGGACCCACCAGCTACACCTTCGCACGCAAGGAAGTGCGTCTGGGCAAAAAAAGACAATTCGCCCCCCTGACTGCTGGGACCCAGCAGCTACACCTTCGCACGCAAGGAAGTGCGTCCGGGCAAAAAAAAAAGATTCGCCCCCCTGACTGCTGGGACCCAGCAGCTACACCTTCGAATGCAAGGAAGTGCGTCCGGGCAAAACAAAACAAAATGATTCGCCCCCCTGACTGCTGGGACCCACCAGCTACATCTTCGCAGGCAAGGAAGTGCCTGACAGTCGGGGCCCACCTGGTTGAAGCGTACGTAGCGTTGTCATCCTGGTCGCGAACATGTACGTACATACTGGTCGATGTAGAGGCGCGCACGTGTCGTAGTAGAGGCGCGCACGTAGCATGTACACGTACGTACAGCGGCCAGGGTGCAAGAAAGAAAATACGGCCACATATGTGTACATACGGGCGGGGTCTCGAACGCCTAGTCGCGCATACGTACAGCGAGGGCTCGTGTTCATGGGGAGGCAACAGAATGCGTTGTGTTCATGGGGAGGCAACGGAATGCGTCGTGTTCATGGGGAGGCAACGGAATGCGGCGTGTTCATGGGGAGGCAGCGGAAGCGTCGTGTTCATCGGGAGGCAACGGAACGCGTGGGAGCCAACCGGCTTGGACGGAACAGGCAATGGAAACGAGGCCTGGCGTATCGCAGAACGGAGGAAACGACCTTGTGTTCGACCGGCCACGTTCGGAAGGGGTCCTATTGATCGGGAGGGGTGTGGCGTACCGCAAAACGGAGGAAACGGACCTCCTATGGTCGAAACAGGGGTCCTGTTGATCGGGAGGGGTGTGGCGTACCGCAAAACGGAGGAAACGGACCTCCTACGGTCGAAACGGGGGTCCTGTTGATCGGGGGGTGTGGCGTACCGCAAAATGGAGGAAACGGACCTCCTACAGTTGAAACGGGGGTCCTGTTCATCGGGAGGGTGTGGCGACGCAAACAGGACTCCACGGATCTGTTCATCTCCACCGTCGACCTCCTCTAGCCTCCACGGGCTACCGTCGACCTCCTCGAGCCTCCACGGATCCTGTTCATCTAGCCTCCACCGCGCTACTCCACCGCCATGTGGAACCACCCTCCACGGCACCCCTCCATCGCTCTCTGCTCATCCAGCCCTCCACACCACGGGTCTGCTCAACCACCCTCCACAGCCACCCCGCCACCGTCTACTATTCATCCAGCCCTCCACACCGGGGTCCTGTTCATCCAGAGGCAACGCCACCGCTCCTTGCTCATCCAAACCCCCGCAACGCCATTGCTCATCCAATCGATCGGCTTGATTAGCAGCAGCAACAAAGGAATCGCCCATCGGGTTCGATTAACACCATCGATGGATCGCCGGGTTCGAGAACGCATAGCCGTAGTGCAATCGCCGGGTTCGATTAGAGCCCAAAGCCTCGCTTGGGTTCAGTTAGAGCCAACGCCTCACACACACGCGCGTACGTGTACGAGAGAAACGCGCATCGCTCGGCCCCCGACCTCCCACCATAACCGGCAACTCCCTGAAATTTTCCTCCCCCTCGCTTCTACCATGGTTTTTTCTGTCATGGACGGCCCAAAGAATGTCATGCAGCCGCGTCTCCGGCCGCCCAGGACAAAAAGCCCATTTTTCATCATGATTTTTGTCATAGAAGTAGGAGCCCACCACATCTATGATGATACCGGTTTTGTCACAATTATCGTCATAGAAGTGTCATATGTATGACACAAAAAAATTCGTTCGGCCCAAAATGTCACGGATGTGTGTTTTTTTTGTAGTGGATCGTGCCCCCGCCTATACCCATGGTATTTTCAATGCGTAATTATGCACGCGTGGGACGGACTTTGCCGTTGTACTAAGACTAGGGCGGGGGACGAATTGCTAGGCGAGCTCTGAGCATGCCAAAGCGATCTGTTGCGAGTTATTCGAGACAGCTTGACGGTGTCCGGGGGTTTGATCGCCGAACTGGTGGATTGCCTCAAAAGGCTGCTTTGTGCTTCTGCTGCGAGGGCCGCAGTGTGCTCCTCCGTACGGAGCGAGCGTTCTGTGTGTCCATTGACTGTGATGACCCCCCTAGGTCCTGGCATTTTGAGCTTGAGGTATGCGTAATGCGGTACCACATTGAATCTTGCAAATGCGGTGCGCCCGAGCAGTGCGTGATAGCCGCTGCGGAACGGGATGATATCGAAGATTTACTCCTCGCTTCGGAAGTTGTCCGGAGATCCGAAGACCACTTCCAGTGTGATTGAGCCCGTATAATGGGCCTCTACACCTGGAATAACGCCTTTAAAGGTCGTTTTGGTGGGTTTGATCCTCGAGGGGTCTATACCCATTTTGCGCACTGTATCTTGGTAAAGCAGGTTCAGGCTGCTGCCGCCATCCATAAGGACTCGAGTGAGGTGATATCCGTGGATGATTGGGTCTAGGACCAATGCGGCAGATCCGCCACGACGGATACTCGTGGGGTGGTCCCTACGATAAAATGTGATCGGACAAGAGGACCATGGGTTGAACTTTGGGGCGACAGGATCCATCGCGTATACGTCCCTTAGTGCATGCTTCCGTTCCCTTTTAGGGATGTGGGTTGCGTATATCATGTTTACTGTCCTCACTTGTGGGGGGGAACCTCTTCTGTCCTCCCGTGTTCGGCGGCCGGGGCTCCTCCTCGTCATCGCTGTGCAGCCCCTTGTCCTTGTCTTCGGCATTTATCTTGCGGCCTGCTTGAACACCCAGCATTCTCTGTTGGTGTGATTTGCTGGCTTATCGGGGGTGCCGTGTATTTGACACGAGCGATCGAGTATGCGGTCCAAACTGGACGGGCCCGGAGAACTTCTTTTGAATGGCTTTTTCCGCTGACAGGATTTAGAGCATCTGAATCCGGCATTGACTGTCGCGCCTTCAGTGTTATCACCGTTGCTACGACGCTTGTGTTTGTTGCGACCTGACCTGCCGTTGCTGTCCTTGGTATCCGAAGTGCCAAGGTTCCTTGATATGTTATTGCTATGAGCCAGCCAGCTATCCTCTCCCGTGCAAAAGCGGGTCATGAGTGTTGTGAGGGCTGCCATTGATTTCGGCTTTTCCTGGCCGAGGTGCCGGGTGAGCCACTCGTCATGGATGTTGTGCTTGAATGTCGCTAAGGCTTCTGCATCTGGACAGTCGACAATTTGTTTTTTCTTTGTTAGGAACTGTATCCAGAATTGCCTGGCTGATTCCCCTGGCTGCTGAATGATGTGGCTCAAGTCATCGGCGTCTGGTGGTCGCAAATAAGTGCCCTGGAAATTGTCGAGAAATGCGTCTTCCAGATCCTCCCAACAGCCGACGAGTCTCTTTGGCAGTGCTATTCAGCCAATGCCGAGCTGGTCCTTTGAGTTTTAACGGGAGGTACTTGATGGCATGTAGATCATCACCGCGGGCCATGTGGATGTGGAGGAGGAATTCCTCAATCCATACCGCGGGATCTGTTGTACCATCATATGATTCGATATTTACAGGTTTAAACCTTCTAGGAATTCATGCTCCATTACCTCGTTGGTGAAGCATAGGGGGTGTGCCGCGCCTCTGTGCTGGGCTATGTCGCGACGCAGCTCGTATGAGTCCTGCCTGCTGTATTCGGCCCGTCCGAAATTGCTTTTACTGTATCCGGCAAGGCAGTCACCGTCCCTTGTAGGGGCATGGCCCCGTGATCCATAGATCGATCTGGCGTGTTTTGCCCTGTCTTCCAATACGTCTCGCAGGTCTCGCGTGTTTCCCGTTGCCTTGGTATGTTTGTTTGAATGGCGGCGGGGTGCAGGCTGATTTTCAGGCCGTACTGCCTCTCTATCTCGGCCACGGGGTGGCCGATCAGCCGCATCGAACGCGGGGTGACCTCTGGAAGGGCGTTCGAGTTCGTACTCCTCAGCCGCAAGGACTTAAGTCCATCTATCTGCTAGCAGATCCTGATCAGCTCGAAGCTGTTGCTCCTTTTTCCTCGGGCTGTTTGTTGTGGCAATAAGCCGGCGCTTAAAGCGCTTCTGCTCGACGGGATCCTCAGGCACGAAAAATTCTTTGTCGTCGAGGCTCACTTCGTCTTTGGAGGGAGGCATATAGTTGTCGTCCTCCGTTTCTCCCTCTCCCGCTCTCTTAGGAGGGCTGCCTTGTTCATCCTCTGGCTCTTGATCGTTCTGGAGGGGATTGTCATCATCTTCGCACCGTCCGAGTATCGTTATCTCTGTGCGGTATCACCGCTTTTGCTGTGGCGAGACTTAGAGCGGCGCCGCTGACGTCGACGCTGGGGTTGCTTCTTGGAGGGGTCGTCCTCCGTTGTCTTGTCGCCATTGCCTTCTTTGGGTGTGTCCACCATGTATATATCGTATGATGAGGTGGCGGTCAAGTGCCCTGTGGGCAGTGGTTCCTGTTCGCCTCCGGCATCGGTGTCCATACCGTCGATGTCTTCGGAGTCGAAGTCGAGCATGTCGGTTAAATCGTCAACAGTGGCTTCTAAGTGGGTGGTGGGTGGGGATTCAATTTCTTCGTCGTCCGCATCCCACTCTAGCCGGACATAGTTCGGCCAAGGTTCTCCGGACAGGGAGAGAGATTTCAATGAGTTCAGTATGTCGCCAAAGGGCGAGTGCTGAAAGATATCTACGGAGGTGAACTCCATGATCGGCGCCCAATCGGATTCGATAGGTATGGGCGCGGGTGGTACGGAGTCCGTGGCCGAGGACGAGTCCTGCAGTTCGGCAACACGGCTCTCGTGAAGGGTAAGGTTAGAATTCGGCTCTATCACCACTGAGGGCGTGGCCTCCGTGGCGGAGTCTACCCTCCCGTCCTCGGATGGCGCGATCTACTCCGGACTAGAGGCCGGAGTGGTTGCTGGCGTGATCTCCCGAACACCGTCCGACGGCAGAGCTATATCGTGCTCGTCGTGATCGTGCGGCACAC
Source organism: Aegilops longissima (assembly GCA_021605205.1). Lineage (NCBI taxonomy): Eukaryota > Viridiplantae > Streptophyta > Magnoliopsida > Poales > Poaceae > Aegilops > Aegilops longissima. Next base: position 122,790,594 of record CM038682.1, read on the forward strand.
CTGGCATGGGCCCGAATCCGTCGAAGATCAAGTCTCCTCGGATATCGGCAGTGTAATTCAAGTTTCCAAACCTGACCTGATGGCCAGGGGCGTAGCTCTCGATCTGCTCCAGATGGCCAAACAAGTTGGCCCGCAGTGCGAAGCCGCCGAACACGAAGATCTGTCCGGGGAGGAAAACCTCACCCTGGACCGCATCATTGTCGATGATCGAAGGGGCCATCGAACCTTGCAGCGACGACACAGTGGAAATCTCAATGAAAGCACTAATGTCGGTGTCAAAACCGGCGGATCTCGGGTAGAGGGTCCCGAACTGTGTGTCTAAGGCGGATGGTAACAGCAGGCAAGGGACACAATGTTTACCCAGGTTCGGGCCCTCTCTATGGAGGTAATACCCTACTTCCTGCTTGATTGATCTTGATGAATATGAGTATTACAAGAGTTGATCTACCACGAGATCATAGAGGCTAAACCCTAGAAGCTAGCCTATGGTATGATTGTCGTTGTCCTACGGACTAAACCCTTCGGTTTATATAGACACCCGAGGGGGCTAGGGTTACACAGAGTCGGTTACAACGGAAGGAGATCTACATATCCGTATCACGAAGCTTGCCTTCCACGCCAAGAGAGTCCCATATGGACACGAGACGAAGTCTTCAATCTTGTATCTTCATAGTCCAACAATCCGGCCAAAGGATATAGTCCGGCTGTCCGGATACCCCCAAATCCAGGACTCCCTCAGTTCTCGTGCAACTCGTAAGCAAAAAAAGTCAGGAAAATCCTGCGGGGATCTCAGGCAACACCCATGACTTTTTTAGGCAACTCATTCACATAAACTCAGGCAACAAAAATAGCAGATCTACCCACTCGTCCCCGAAGAAACACCTTACTCTCTGTGCACGTGATCACATCTCCTCCTACCTTCAGCCCCTAAACCTCCAAAACACAGCAAACGAACAAAACTAGCCCCACCCCCACCCCTATCACCGAGCGGGAGAAGTGAGAACCATGGGAACCAGGAGGGGCGCCGCAAAACTTACCTCGGAATTTCCGTGTCGATTCCCCCCGGCAGAAACGCACCGTCTCGGCGATCTCCACCCCCGCACCCCCCCGACGGTTGGGAGGCAAAAGCATCGCGGCGACCTTCACCCCGCTTCGGCCCACCACCACCACCACAGCATCACGCCTCCCCCTCCCCGCACGGGCTTCGACACCACCCATCCGGCCTCTGCGGCTGCTGGCGACCTCTGCACTGGCCAGCCGGAGCTCCAATTTCTGTGATGGCGAATGGTGGCGTGGTGTGTGAGGAAAGGGGAAAGGGATTGGGAGAAAACAGTGGCGCCGCTTGCCAGGCAGTTTTGAAAACTGCGCCAACGGCGCCGTAACGTGGCGGTAGGGTGGGCTCTCCCAGGTTGATGGCTGTCATAAAGAAAGCGTCGAGCGAGCCGGCGAACCGTCTCGGACAAAAAACTCATGCGCGAGATCGCGCGTGCGACTTCAATATCGAACGGCTCTCAGAGTGTTCACTCGTGCGAGCAAACGAGCATCCAAGTACATTTTAGCATTTGGGAATAACATTATACTCTAGCATAGATTTTTAAACAACATCTATCCTCTTTGAAGGCTATAACTAACATCACTGCGGCAGAAGACTGAATATAACAACAAGCCTCCCATCACGCTCTTTGAAGGTTATGAGCACCAAGCTATTTACTTCAATAGACGATGCATGAAGAAAATCACTGAACCCTTGCTTTTTGAACACCATTCTATCACCGAAGCCAATGAAGTAGGAACAAGGAGTGCTCACATATATATCATCATCGTGAGATTCCAAAGTAACTTCAAGAGTTAAAACACCAGTCTTGGGAAATGACACAAACTCCTTCAAACTCCTCACAACCATACCAGGAATAACCTAACGAAAACATCGAGTTATTAGAAATAAAACAAAAATTAAAAACTATAAAAAGTTGAAATAATAATAAATAAATAAATAAATAGAAATTAAGAAAAACAGTGGAAAATAAAACTGACCATATGATGACCATTAACATTCATGGAATTAATCCTGTGAACCAAAGGACAACATAGTATAGTTTTCATAAAAGAGTTGTCGCGACATGAAATACATTTGCTGATAATTGAGATAGACACCACGAGTGTAAAAACAACTGCCAACAAGTTCCTTCTCAGAATTGCTCAAATCCTCAAGAGCTACAAAATAAAATTTCACAGGTTCAAGGGAACAGAAAATCATGTGAAATGAAATAAGCTAAATACTTCCTTAAAAGTAAAACTTACCAACAGAAGGTAGGGCACAACATATCTCCACCCCAATAAAAATCAACACCAATCAACGTTCCATAGTGCTCAAGCCTAACGGTCATTATATCACGATGACGAAGACCATAATCATTGACCGATCGTTCCAGGAAGAACCATGGAATTTATTGCTCACCCGACCATGACTAAAATTTACACCATACAAATCACCCTCACTGGAGTGAAGAGCAAGATCTTTGTCACCCCTCCTTATGGCTAAAGCCAAACACTCAATGTAACGAGCAAGATGAGCTCTAAAAGTCCACGGAACATACTGCTAAACGAATCAAAACAGTCATCATAATAAGAAAAAGAAGACCTATAATAATTTCCATTCAAAGAAGCATCAGCAGCACCAAAAGAAATAAGTATGTGTGCCGAAAATTGAACAATTATAAATGTTATTCTTACAGTACAACTCGAACAACGCCGATCCAGCACCAGAGTGAAAGAGGAACAAGGGCCACCTAGCATACGGCAAAAAGGATAAGCCATACATGCAAGGAACACAATAATTATTAAGAACTAATTGCACAAAGCAAGTTGAAAGTTGACATCTGACAATGTTGGAAGCCCCCACCCATAATCACCCCATAAATCTCCATTGCCCGGAAATATAACTGGAAAAAAGGGAAACAAACCGGAAACAGGGAACCAACGAGTGCAGCCAGTGCACAGGCTTTAGGCAACGATGACGGTGCGAACGGCGAGGCGCCGTGGACGGTAAAGAAGGGCCGCCGTAAGCAGCCGATAAAAGTGGCAGTCGCGACACGCAGCGAGGACAACAACGAAAACCCAGTCGAGGGCGACGGGTCGACGACACCAGAGAGAAACAGACCAAAAGTCTATTAGAAAACATTAAAAGTTCAAGGACTGAAGTGAAAAAAAACCAGAAAGGAAAAACAAAAATCACGGGAGTGCCACTTAGCGCGACAAGTGTCGCACGCGGAGCACCCCGAAGAAGTGTCACGAGCACTATGCGTGTGACACTTGTCACACCCAGAGCGCTCTCTGACTAATTGTTGCGAGGAGTGCTCCTCAACTAGTAATTTCGCAAATAGGATCTGCTCCCCTGGGGGTTGTCGTTCGACTAGGACAATTTTCTTCATGGGCCGGATTCAGCTCGTAGCAGGTACGGCCCAGGAGGACGATCCGCCGCAACAAAACTGACTATATGATCAGTCTTTAGGTAAGATTGTAGGATCATCCCCAAATTTTCAAATTTATACAATCCAAAAAATTCTGATTTTTTAGAACAAACCCTAGCATTTTGCAACCAAGAATCAAAAGTTTTGGTTTTCTCTCAAACACTGGTAAATTTTGGTTTTCTTTCAAACACTGGGTAAATTTTGACAACTGATGAGGAATTTCACTAAAAAAAATTGGCAGCATAACGCATTGGAAAGAATCCAAATCAACAAGAATGTTGTTGTGTTGTTCATTTCAAAATGCATTCATGCAATCCAAGTCAGTCAATACAAACATTCCATGTCATCATCCTACCAAATCATTTATGCAACAAAAATCAAACACAACTAACAAGCTAGCACCCAGCAAAACGACAACCCATCAGGCACTTCGCACAACCCCATCCGTCCACTCATCAGCAACCCGGTTACAACCAAGCGGCGCTGCAAGCTCCATCCATCTGTCTTTTCACCCTTCACAATCAAACTTTCGGGTTACCTGGGCAGAGAGAGAGAGAGAGAGAGAGAGAGAGAGAGAGAGAGAGAGAGAGAGAGAGAGAGAGAGAGAGAGAGAGAGAGAGAGAGAGAGAGAGAGAGAGAGAGAGAGAGAGAGAGAGAGAGAGAGAGAGAGAGAGAGAGAGAGAGAGAGAGAGAGAGAGAGAGAGAGAGAGAGAGAGAGAGAGAGAGAGAGAGAGAGAGAGAGAGCGCTGAACCTAAACCATAATAAACATGAACATAATGGTGACTCTAGGAAGAACCTAAAGACAACTAGGCATCATCCACAGCCTAGAATTTTCAACATCCAAATCAAATTGCCTAAGTAAACAGAAGGGGAAAAAGGATGTCATCACCAAAAGCATGAGAGTCCACCATCATAGAATCAAACACAGCTCAAGTAGATAAACACTATGGACCACACATATACTTGGTAATAGGAGCTACTCCAGAACAATACAAATAGTCCAAGCAATCGTAACATTGACCAAACCAAACTTATAAACAATAGCTAACTATGTTCTGGAGCCCATTCTAGAAGACAACATGGCTCAGACATCCAGGGCAAAAACTCTTAGGCTGCAACTGCGAATGTTTTGAGAAACAAGCCTTAATATCATCATCCTCAGTGAGTGCCCCAATTTCAAATCAACTACAAACAATGTTATCTTAAGGATAAGTATGCCAGGCAGGAACTTGTAATCACAAAAAATAGATTAGTGTACCGACTAAATCAGGGCCACGGGTTCCTATCAAAGTATGAAACGTCTAAGACCTCTCTCACGGCACAATGTAGCATCTCCAGTCAAAGCCTGTAGCTACCAGAGACATGGCATCGGGCCCAAGAAAAATAAACAAAATGTTGACAATAATTTAGTTAAGATAAATTAAGAGAATAGGAAGCACTGCAATAATCCCTCAGAGGCCCGTTTAAAAACAACCACACAGCTGAATCAAGTTGATGCAATGGATACTTACAGCAGCAGAGAAGCAGTTGTCGTACAGTGTCATACGCACTTCCTATGGTGTAGAGCTCTTCACCCGAGGCAAGATGTATTAAAAACACAAAAGCAAAATAAATGAAGACATTCATTCATCTCAGAAGATGAAATTGGAACAATGCAATGGTCAGTGGAAAGAGATGTCGTCTTTGGTTTGGAAGGCTCAGAGACAGATGGCATTACAACCAGAAACTTATTTGAATCATCATCGCATTACATGTCACAATAACATGAGAAAATACGTGAGTGAAAATAAGAGAAATCAACGTAACAGAAAATTGAAAGGCTTCGACAGACAAATCCACCAAGATCCTTTCGAATCTGAACAATCACAAGCCAATCTTCTACTCCAAACCATAAACCGAATGCTATGAAGTACACAAATCCAACAAACATGTGTGAGTGCCACAAGTGTTGTCATACACTTAATCATTTGGCGGCCTGAGTGGAGCACAGTATGAAGATTAGGGACACACCTAAGTAGTGGTAGCCAACGAGGCAGACGTGGGAGCTGAAGCCGTTGTCACAGGCCCCGCCATCTCATCAGCGCTGGAAGCAAGGTACCACACCACCATCATCGGAGATTGCATTGACAACCACCAGGTTGCGTAGACGAGAGCCACAGGTCCACATGCACACAAGGGCACATTGAGAGGGACAACCTATTCATACATCAAGAGACACCATCACAAAATGGAATCCACAAGATTACCACACAAAGTACGTTTACATGTTTCCATAAGCATGGTTCAAACAAGCCAATAACACTACAGGAAACTGCCATACAAAGACCACAACTAGAAGCTACAAAAGATAAATATTTCTTGGGAAATATATACGCATCTCTCTTGAGACATTTTAGCAAACAATAGAACATTCAGCACAATGGCATGTCACAGCAGCCTAAAAGCCTATGCACTACATTGGTTGATGGCCGTTTGCAACTAGCCGCTTGCACAGGCGAGTTTCTGGTGACTATTCATCTCCTAGATGAAGAGATGGATGTCAATGCACAAGCATGGGGGCAAAGGTAAACAAGAAAACCCACTCCCGATCATGGTCAATCATGGTGAACCAGGGTGGTAAACAAAGAGAAGAGCATATACATGATAAGTCATGATCAATCCAATCTATACCGAGGAGGCAAGAAAACAATGAGAGACGCCAATCCATTACAATTCTATTTACACAAGAATACTCATGTTCACCTGGCGGAATTCAGTTTTTAAACGGTTAGCACTCAGTGACTACTGTAGTAACCACATAAGTAGGTCTGGGGAACAAAAAGAACTCACACGGTCCATGTTGTAGAGCAGGAAGGAGAAAAGGTAAGCAAAGGACAACAATGCATGCTGCAGCACCGGCCAGGGGAACTGCTGCCACCAGGCAGGAGCCAAGTTTCATCTCTCCTCAAATGAAGCACTGATAAACTGCTGCCACCTGGGGAACATAGCATTTTAAAGGATATAGGTTTGTATTTTAACATGATTTGCGTAAGGCTTAACATAATAGGAGCAACTATTCCACCACAGTTTAAGCAATCATAGTATTTTGACCAAACAACAACTGAAAACAATAAAAGCTATGATCTGGAACTCATTCAATAAAAGAGAACATCCCTCCCTCATCATATATAAGAACGAAATACATGTATGACAATGATTTCATGAGCCAAAAACCAAGTCCTACCTAGAGATAGCTGGTGGCAACATCAACACAATCATTTCTTCAGTGTGATTGTGTCACTTTACATTAAAAGCTGCTGGGTAAATGAAAACATGAAAAACTTAGCCATGTTAAAAACTTGGAACTTCACAATGTTGAACAACTCAAGTTCATCATTCGCCATGCGTAGTTTACAATTAATCGTATCCAGATTCCAAATGATTTTCTACGCAATTGAAATTTAACTCTATGTGAGGGAAGGTGTTCATTGCACAAAATTAGTAAAATAGACCACACTGCAGGGTGTTCATATTTGTAAGTTTCAGAACAGAGAGAGACAATAAAGAATTTAGAAAGGTGTGGAATCTTTCGTTTGTGGAGGCGGAATGGAATCCTACATAATCATGCACAGGCCACCACTACATAGAATCTTGCAAAGCATAAATAATCGGCTCGATGCCCGGCTCCACAGTCGGCCATGGCAGGCAGGAGGGAGGGAGGGCTAACCTGAATCGGAAGAGGCAACGACAACTGTCGTGGTTGCAGAAGGTTAGGTGACCCGATAGAATCAGCTACATTTTCTGAAAGAAAAAAAGAAAGAAAATGATGAAACAAAATAGGACTGCAAAAAAAACTCAAGAAACTTCATATGAGCTAGGAAAAGCATTATTTCTAGTTCACAAATTGCTTTGGACACCGACAACACGACCCATGAGTTGCAAATAACCAAAAACTTCTGCAGAATCCATAGATCACCCAAACAACCTAAACTAAGTGAGCATATCCACCCTATTGATGACTTGGATTAGTTCTTAAATTCATGTACCACTCAATGCGAGGGGGCGGGGGAGCACAAGCGAGAGCGCATAACAGAATACGAAATCACCACTATAGCCACGGGAATCAACCTCTATAGTCAGACCAAACTAGCAGTTTCAGGATATTGATTATCCACCGTAGTCCAACATCAAAGAAGTGTGACAAGCTAAAAGCTCTGGATTATTGAAGTTATCCATCTCTGATCAAATGTTGAGCCAGATAAGCAATCACCAGATCACTGAAAGCATTGTTATCAAGTGCTGGGACCCAGTTTCTTAGACTAATACAAAGAAAAACAGGACCCCACTACCTGGTCTATGTCAGCTTACTAGACCATACCAAGTTGTCTACTAACATGAACATTACACTGCCTATCATAAAACCATTAAACAAATAAGAATCTATACTTATGATTTCTGAAGTCTCTTGATCACAAACGGATCATCTTGCGATAAGAAAAAAGATATTTCCACTCTTTCCCGGAGAAGATAGCTCCCTAAGTGCATCACTTCCAGAAATGGAAATCATATAATCTTCTATGTCAGTCTCGAACATCCCCCTCGTATTTCTATAATCACACACTAACAAGAAACTAGTCCTGTTATGTTCTAAAATTAAAAACTGTACTGGTTAGTACTAAGCAGGGAACATATTCTGAGTTATTATTACCCTTGCCTAAACAGGGAACAAATTCTGAGTTTCATAGGCAATTAAATTAAACAATATGTAGGCTGCCCATGAAAGGAAGGGGAGGAAGGAGAGGAGGACTTGAACTATTATTGTTGTACTGCTGCACAACAATACAATCAAACAGATCTAAATTTGTTGAAAACGTAATAATCATGCCTCTTGTACATCAGAGGTATTGAACACATAACAACCCTAGTAAAATCACCTAAAGTTTGGAGGGGGGAAACGCAGAAGTACAGATGCATGATTTGATACTTATATTCATTACAAAGTGCCAGGCTTATGTTCATATCTTTCAGGTACTATAAACATATGACCTTCATTCATTTCATTTAACAATATAATTTAATAACTTCTCCGATGACTAGATGAACATAGGGACTGCAGCGCAGAACTATGGCATAATTTTACAGATGTTGCACACTTAGAACAACCCTGGAAATCAAATACCGTATCACTAGTAGATAAAATCATAGCCAAGTTACCACTTCATGGCCAAATACACTTCAGTATCATAGAATCACAAGAGGTGCAAATGTAGGCATGGTACATTGCCAACACAAAATTTACCATGGCTTGATGGCCATGGGCACACAAAGCATGAGAGAGAGGAGATGAGATGAACCGGTCTAACCTACGCTGGAGTAGAAGAAGAAGCGGCCACCCGATGGGCAGAGCGGGAGGCGGCGGAGTGGGCGACGGAGCAGGCTGACGACCTCGTTGGTGCTGTTGGGCGCCTTCTCCCCTGCGCACACCACACGATCTCTTGTTGCCCCCGTGCAAGGAAATGGCATCAGGAAAGAAGAGCAAATCAAACTAAAACAAGAGCACCAGGCAAAAAAAATCTAAGGTGTTCTCTGTAATGTTTTAAACTACAGAGGATTCAGGAATGTGCCCCTCAATGATATACAAACGTTTGTCTTTCCTAAATTGAGCAATTATAAAGGTAATGAGCATACTCCGCAAACCAACTTATTAGAGGCGAAATCTACTCACAAAAGGGGCCAAAAGCAAAAAAGTGAATGAATTTGATACTATGATAAATTGAATTCTGATTGATACTATGGCTTTCCAGTCCGTAGTGATGATAAAAATACAATTACAGGTTATATAACCGATCCACCACTACAACTTAGTTATTATACCAAAGTGAGGACCACGTGTTATATATTTAGAGGTACTACAGGGGAGGAGCTGGGATATTCAGCTTTGGGACCTTGAAACTAGAGCGGAAGTGCACCTGTTGAGGTGCAGGCGGCGCCACGGGTTTCAAGTGCATCGTCCTCAAGGAGCAACGTCAGAGAGCCAGTACCTGCATGTAGCAATGCGATTCTGTCAGCCCATGTAAACTTCCCTTTGGAAAAGAACTCAATGTATGTACAACAACAAATACTATTAGGCTTTAGAAGCTCGGTTGCACCACAGGAGAACAAACAAGCGTATAAAACTAAAAGAAATTGGATGCTCTAAAGCACTTATTTTATCTTCCACACGACGCCAACGCAAGCAAATCTAGGATGATTCGTTCAGAAATTCATTCATGCACTCCAATTCAAGGGTGAATATATTCAGAATTCAGGAAGTCATTTGTTTTCATGCACACATACTCAACCATGGCTCTATGGCCGTGGGCACACCCATTTGTTTCGAATAGTGGATCATGGGGAAAACCTACTGTCCTAGCTATAACAGCAGGATTAAACATCATTATCACATAATCAGATTGTTTTCTCAGGATGATGCAAATACACACTATGATATCTCGGGAGTAATTATCAAAGAATCACTCTGCTTGAACGTTTTTGCATACTGCAACTGCAGAATCATTCATCTAGATGCTTAGTAAAATAAAGAATTCTCAGACATGGAATCAGTACCTATTAGACCTACTAAGTGATATTCATGACTTGCACATTTTCCTGTGTGTGTTTCTTCTCCTTCACTGGTCATCTAATGACAAAGTATATGTTTTAACAACACAAGCAATAAAAATATTTGTGTATGCTGATTCCGGTTCTAGTACGATAACTTTTGTGGAAGTGTAGTTTGGAGATCAATCCCAAATTCTTGGGGATAGAACGCAAAGAGCAATCTTTGAATAACCGGAATAGTCTAGTTATTTTGGGTGATGCACTGAGTTGCATGAGACGACACACCAAAATTTATCGCTTATCATTGACACAAAACAAGTGCAGTCGTTGTAAAAACCAGGCCAATCCGTACAAAACATGACGATCCGTACATCACAGCAAAATGATTTATCTTGGAACAACATTTTTTTCTTGTTGTATACTGCTGCACAATAATGAGAAATGTGAGAGAGCAGCACAAATGAGCCAGCAGCACACGGCTTACATATGCCGGAGTCAAAGAAGAAGAGGCCACTGGAGGGCCGTCGGAGTGTTATCCCCTGAGTACACCACGCGGCGGTCACTCATGCACCTGCGTGAGGAAGCCAAATCAGGAAAGATGAGGTGGATGCACAGAGGGAGGAGAAGAGGGACGAGCGAGAGAAGGGAAGGGGACCTTAAAGAGCTCCATGGTGTCGGCACTAGCAGGGTCGGAGGAGCAGGGAGCAGCCAACTCTGTCCTCATGACCACGTCGTTGCCCAAGAAAGGAAGAAGTGGTCGCCCCCTCCTCCTATCCAGCGCGCGAGCGATTGTGGATAAGGAGACAAACAACTGCAGAACCACCATCGCAGAGGCCCCGGAGCACCATCATGGGAGCCCAGATCATCACAAGTGTCATCATCAGGGCATGTGCACAAAGCTCCATCAGCGCTGCCGTGATGCATAATCAAAGAGTGCAAGCTGAGAATTAGATAGATCCAAACAAGTTTTATGATGCATAAAAAAATTTGAGACTAATCAATAAATCGCCATGCTACACGAAAATAGATGAATGGTTCAATCATGAACCCAGATAATTGAACACTACCCGTAAGTACTTGAAATTACATGACTATGTATCATACAAAGTTTGGAAACATCCAGCTCTTTTCAGACATCAATTATGATTGTATATAAAGATAATCTAACAATTTTGCAAGTGCAGCAACAGGAAGTGAATAGATGTTTCCTTGTATATTCAAGGAGACACATGTCAACCTGAATTACATCCATCCAGCAGAATCGGATTCACTTTTAGTTACAAGTACAACAAGCACTTGCATGCCACTATGAGGTAGTAGCTAGCAAAGACAAAAATAAGACCATATGTTCCGGAGTCGAAGAAGAATATGCAAACATGGGGGGCATGAACTTCCAAACAAGTAATATTTCCAAAGTGTTCATGCTTATGAATATGCAAACGCAATGACATAATGCTCACTAAAGTAGGATAACTGCTAAGGTTCAGTGAGCTATTGATTTCATTTGACGGACAGATAGGAAAAACAATAAACTGTCTGTATAACTAGTTTGCCAATAAACTGCGCATATAAGTAATTTGCTAGCACTAGATAGGCCAAGTGTCGGTTTTAGAAAGCTCAGTTTACATACTTGAATGATATAACATCTCAGCAGAATCTCCTTGTAACATCATGTTCTCAGTTGCAAACGATCACCCATGTAAACTCCACTCTACTTAACATTATACCACACAAACTGAACTACTACTTGCACAATCATCTCTAGATTCACAAGTTAACAAAATTGGCTATTGGTGAAGAGAAAAAACATGGTGCTTTGTTGATTCGTGACATCCACAAGCAACAAATGAAGGAACTTTCAAGCTGGAAACTCTCCCTCGCTCTCAACAAGAGCTACATCTGTCATCCATACACACAGAAGAGGCATCCCAATCACCTTGCCATTGGATTTTAGCACAACTCAATGGTCGTGGGCACATAGAGCATGAGATAGCAGAGGACATGCTTACCATATGTGCCGGAGTTGAAGAAGAATCGGCCACCAGAGGGGCGGGTAGGCGATGGAGTGGAAGAAGAATCCCTCGCGCAGACCACACAAAGGCTTCCTGTAATGACACAAGCTGGAAACTTAATCCAGAACTGTAACTGTATATGCAGCAGGCAAGATTGAACTTTTTTTGTTCAGAAGTTCAGATGTATGCATGACTCGGTGGCTTACCCCTCTGTTGAGAAGTTGAGAGCAGATTCCACAAAAAAGAAACAAAGACAAACCCCAGGGATTTGAGGACCTTGCTCTCCTGCCACCCACACATCCATCAAAAAGAAACCCCAGGTTCATTCAGTTAAGCACACATGCGTAGCAAAGCGCAGGGAATAGCAATGTGCAAAACCGAACCTCCTTCTCCTGGAGCCAAAGATTTGGAGGCATCTGCATCTTAGGTTGTCGAAAACTACCTCCAGGGATAAACCAACAGCAAGGGTAGGCACCATGATTGAACTTCAGGAATTAACAACAAGGGCAGGAAATAATGGATTAACTACGAACTTGACAAGCAGAGCAACCAACAATTTTAGACGAAAATGTGTCAGGAAACAACAACGCATCATCCACATCACGAACACAATTTTAGAAGACGCACCCGGGCTCAGGGCACCTGCAGGGCCGCGTGCCGCTGATACGTCTCCAACGTATCTATAATTTTTTTATTGTTCCATGCTATTATATATTCTGTTTTGGACATTTATTGGGCTTTATTATACACTTCTATATTATTTTTGGGACTAACCTATTAACCGGAGGCCCAACCCAAATTGCTGTTTTTTTTGCCTATTTCAGTGTTTCGAAGTAAAAAGGATATCAAGCGGAGTCCAAACGGAATGAAACCTTCGGGAACGTGATTTTCGGAACAAACGTGATCCAGAGGACTTGGAGTGGATGTCAAGAAACCGAGGAGGAAGCCACGAGGCAGGGGGTGCGCCTACCCCCCTGGGCGCCTACCCCCTCGTGGGTGCCTCGTAGCTCTCCTGACCGACCTCCTTCGCCTATATATACTCATATACCCTGGAAACATCATACAGGGAGCAAAAACTCTATTTCCACCGCCGCAACCTTCTGTACCCGTGAGATCCCATCTTGGGGCCTTTTCCGGTGCTCTGCCAATCACTGAGGGCTTCTACATCAACACCATAGCCTCTCCGATGATGTGTGAGTAGTTTACCTCAGACCTTCGGGTCCATAGTTATTAGCTAGATGGCTTCTTTCTCTCTTTGGATCTCAATACAAAGTTCTCCTCGATTCTCTTGGAGATCTATTTGATGTAAATCCTTCTTTTGCGGTGTGTTTGTCGAGATCCGATGAATTGTGGGTTTATAATCAAGATTATCTATGAACAATATTTGAATCTCCTCTGAATTCTTTTATGTATGATTGGTTATCTTTGCAAGTCTCTTTAAATTATCAGTTTGGTTTGGCCTACTAGATTGATCTTTCTTGCAATTGGAGAAGTGCTTAGCTTTGGGTTCAATCTTGCGGTGCTCGATCCCAGTGACAGTAGGGGAAACGACACGTATTGTATTGTTGCCATCGAGGATAAAAAGATGGGGTTTATAGCATATTGCATGAGTTTATCCCTCTACATCATGTCATCTTGCTTAAAGCGTTACTCCGTTCTTATGAACTTAATACTCTAGATGCATGATGGATAGCGGTCGATGTGTGGAGTAATAGTAGTAGATGCAGGCAGGAGTCGATCTACTTGTCACGGACGTGATGCCTATATACATGATCATTGATACGTCTCCAACGTATCTACAATTTTTTATTGCTCCATGCTATATTATCTATTGTTTTGGATTATATTGGGCTTTATTTTCCACTTTTATATTACTTTTGGGACTAATCTATGAACCGGAGGCCCAGCACAGAATTGTTGTTTTTTGCCTATTTCTGTGTTTCAAAGAAACGATAAATCAAACGGAGTGCAAACGGAATGAAATCTTCGGGAACGTGATTTTCTCATCGGATAAGACCCAGGAGACTTGGACCCTCCGTCAAGAAAGCTCCGAGGCGGTCACGAGGGTGGAGGGCGCCCCCCCTAGGGCGCGCCCCCCTACCTCGTGGGCCCCTCGAGGCTCCACCAACATACTTCTTCCTCCTATATATATCTACGTACCCCCGTCAGATCAGATACGGAGCCAAAAACCTAATTCCACCGCCGCCAACTTTCTGTATCCACGAGATCCCATCTTGGCGCCTGTTCCGGTGCTCCGCCGGAAGGGGATTCCACCACGGAGGGCTTCTACATCAACATCATAGCCTCTCCGATGAAGTGTGAGTATTTTACCTCAGACCTTCGGGTCCATAGTTAGTAGCTAGATGGCTTCTTCTCTCTTTTTGGATCTCAATACAATGTTCTCCCCCTCTCCCGTGGAGATCTATTCAATGTAATCTTCTTTTTGCGGTGTGTTTGTTGAGACCGATGAATTGTGGGTTTATGATCAAGATTATCTATGAGCAATATTTGAATCTTTCCTGAATTCTTTTATGTATGATTGAGTTATCTTTGCAAGTCTCTTCGAATTATCTGTTTGGTTTGGCCAACTAGATTGGTAGTTCTTGCAATGGGAGAAGTGCTTAGCTTCGGGTTCAATCTTATGTGTCCTTTCCCAAAGGATGAGGAGGGCAGCAAGGCACGTATTGTATTGTTGCCATTGAGGATAACAAGATGGGGTATTTATCATATTGCATGAATTTATTCCTCTACATCATGTCATCTTGCTTAAGGCGTTACTCTGTTTTCATTAACTTAATACTCTAGATGCATGTTGGATAGCGATCGATGAGTGGAGTAATAGTAGTAGATGCAGGCAGGGGTCGGTCTACTTGTCTCGGACGTGATGCCTATATACATGATCATACCTAGATACTCTCATAACTATGCTCAATTCTGTCAATTGCTCAACAGTAATTCGTTCACCCACCGTAAAATACTTATGCTCTTGAGAGAAGCCACTAGTGAAATCTATGGCCCCCGGGTCTATTTTCATCATATTAATCTTCCTACGCTTTATTATTGCTTTTCTTTCTACTTCGCCATTTTATTACCAAAAATACCAAAAATATTATCTACCATCTCTATCAGATCTCACTCTCATAAGTGACCGTGAAGGGATTGGCAACCCCTATTCTCGTTGGTTGCGAGGAGCTATTTGTTTTGTGTAGGTACGAGGGACTTGCACGTGGCCTCCTACTGGATTGAAACCTTGGTTCTCAAAAACTGAGGGAAATACTTACGCTACTCTGCTGCATCATCCTCTCCTCTTCGGGGAAAACCAGCGCAAGCTCAAGACGTAGCAAGAAGGATTTCTGGCGCCGTTGCCGGGGAGTCTACGCAAAAGTCAACATACCAAGTACCCATCACAATCCCTTATCCCTCGCATTACATTATTTTCCATTTGCCTCTCGTTTTCCTCTCCCCCACTTCACCCTTGCCGTTTTATTCGCCCTCTCTTTTCCGTTCACCTTGATGTCTTTCTTGGCTCATTTTCTCGCTTGGTTGAAATAGTTGAGTATTTATTCCTAAACAAGAGAAGCTAATATCTATGGATCCTCATCCGCTTGCCAATCTTTTTAAGAGATCCAATTATGATGAACCAATTCCTAGTGATTTGGGTGCACTAGGTTATCTTTATAAGGTTTTGCCTGAAATCCGTGATGTTACTCATGATAGATCTTTGAATAAAAAGCATGATTGCAATGATTTTATTATAAATTCTTTTGATGTCAATTGTGCTAATAAGATGCAAAACCCTAATCTTGGGGATGCTAGTTTTTCTATGTCTACTACTTGTTGCAATGATCATGATTGAGGTGATTCTTCTTATGATCTTGAAAATTTATTTAAGCCCCATGATGAATATGAGATTGAATATGAGTCACCTTTACCTAGAAGGCGTTCTAAAAATTCGGAGCTTTTAGATTATGATGCTAAAATTGATAAAAGTGGGATTGGAGAAAGTAAAACCTTAAATGTTGCTAAACCCACTATTTTGGATCTCAAGGAATTTAATTATGAAAGTTGCTCTTTAATTGATTGTATTTCCTTGTTGCAATTCGTGCTAAATTCTCCGCATGCTTATAGTC
This sequence comes from Aegilops longissima, assembly GCA_021605205.1. Lineage (NCBI taxonomy): Eukaryota > Viridiplantae > Streptophyta > Magnoliopsida > Poales > Poaceae > Aegilops > Aegilops longissima. Next base: position 122,806,786 of record CM038682.1, read on the forward strand.
AAAATAAAGCGTTTACTAAACATATCGTTGATGCCTTGATGCAATCTTATGAGGAAAAACTTGAGTTGGAAGTCTCCATCCCTAGAAAACTCTATGATGAGTGGGAACCAACTACTAAAATTAAGATTAAGGATCATGAATTTTATGCGTTATGTGATTTGGGTGCTAGTGTTTCCACTATTCCCAAAACTTTGTGTGATTTGCTAGATTTCCGTGATTTTGATGAATGCTCTCTAAACTTGCACCTTGCGGATTCCACTATTAAGACACCTATGGGAAGAATTAATGATGTTCTTATTGTTGCAAATAGGAATTATGTGCCCGTAGACTTTATCGTTCTTGATATAGATTGCAATCCTTCATGTCCTATTATTCTTGGTAGACCTTTCCTTAGAACAATTGGTGCAATTATTGATGTGAAGGAAGGGAATATTAGATTCCAATTTCCATTAAAGAAAGGCATGGAACACTTCCCTAGGAATAAGATAAAATTACCATATGAATCTATTATGAGAGCTACCTATGGATTGCCCACCAAAGATGGCAATACCTTGATCTATCCTTGCTTTTATGCCTAGCTAGGGGCGTTAAACGATAGCGCTTGTTGGGAGGCAACCCAATTTAATTTATAGTTTTTTGTTTTTGTTTATGTTTAGGAAATCCATCTACCTTCTGTTTGGATGTGGTTTTATGTTTTAATTAGTGTTTGTGCCAAGTTAAACCTATAGGATCTTCTTGGATAATAGTTATTTGATTTTGCTGTAATTTCCAGAAACTTTCGGTTCACAAAAACAATTGTTAAAAATCACCAGAACGTGATAAAATAGTGATTCCAATTGCTGCTGACCAATAAAAAAATTTCCTAGGTCATCCTAGTTTGGCTGGATCTTTGGGGTTCTAGAAGTTTGTGTTAGTTACAGATTGACTGTTCTGTTTTTGACAGATTCTGTTTTTCGTGTGTTGTTTGCTTGTTTTGATGAATCTATGGCTAATAAAATAGTTTATGATCCATAGAGAAGTTGGAATACAGTAGTTTTAACACCAATATAAATAAAGAATGAGTTCATTACAGTACCTTGAAGTGGGCTTTTGTTTTCTTTCGCTAACGGAGCTCACGAGATTTCTGTTGAGTTTTGTGTTGTGAAGTTTTCAAGTTTTGGGTCAAATTTTTTGATGGATTATGGAACAAGGAGTGGCCAGAGCCTAAGCTTGGGGATTCCCATGGCACCCCAAGTTAATCCAAGGACACCAAAAAGTCAAAGCTTGGGTATGCCCCGGAAGGCATCCCCTCTTTCGTCCACTTCCATCTGTAGCTTTACTTGGAGCTATATTTTTATTCACCACATGATATGTGTTTTGCTTGGAGCGTCTTGTATTATTTGTGTCTTTGCTTGGTAGTTTACCACAATCATCCTTGCTGTACACACCTTTTGAGAGAGCCACTCATGAATTGGAATTTGTTAGAATACTCTATGTGCTTCACTTATATCTTTTGAGCTTGATAGTTTTGCTCTATGTGCTTCACTTATATCTTTTGATCTTGATAGTTTTGCTCTAGTACTTCACTTATATCTTTTAGAGCACGGTGGTGGATTTGTTTTAAAGAAACTATTGATCTCTCATGTTTCACTTAGATTATTTTGAGAGTCTTAAATAACATGGTAATTTGCTTAATAATAATATGCTTGGTATTCAAGATTTGTAAAACTTTCTTTTGAGTGCGTTGAATACTAAGAAATGTTTGATGCTTGATAATTGTTTTGAGATATGGAGGTAAAGTCGTGCTAGTTGAGTAGTTGTGAATTTGAGAAATGCTTGTGTTGAAGTTTGCAAGTCCCATAGCATGCACGTATGGTAAACTTATGTAACAAATTTGAAACATTAGGTGTTATTTGATTGTCCTCCTTATGAGTGGCGGTCGGGGACGAGCGATGGTCTTTTCCTACCAATCGATCCCCCTAGGAGCATGCGTGTAGTGCTTTGGTTTTTGATGGCTTGTAGATTTTTGCAATAAGTATGTGAGTTCTTTGTGACTAATGTTGAGTCCGTGGATTATACGCACTCTTACCCTTCCATCATTGCTAGCCTCTTCGGTACCGTGCATTGCCCTTTCTCACATTGAGAGTTGGTGCAAACTTCGCCGGTGCATCCAAACCCCGTGATATGATACGCTCTTTCACACATAAACCTCCTTATGTCTTCCTCAAAACAGCCACCATACCTACCTATTATGGCATTTCCATAGCCATTCCGAGATATATTGCCATGCAACTTTCCACCATACCGTTCTTCATGACACATACATCATTGTCATATTGCTTAGCATGATCATGTAGTTGACATAGTATTTGTGGCAAAGCCACCGTTCATAATTATTTCATACATGTCACTCTTGGTTCATTGCATATCCCGGTACACCGCCGAAGGCATTCATATAGAGTCATACTTTGTTCTAGTATCTAGTTGTAATCAATGAGTTGTAAATAAATAGAAGTGTGATGATCATTATTTTCTAGAGCATTTTCCCCAAAAAAGAAAGGCCAAAGAAAAAAAGAAGGCCCAAAAAAAGAAATAAAAAGGGGCAATGTTACTATCTCTTTTTCCACACTTGTGCTTCAAAGTAGCACCATGTTCTTCATATAGCGAGTCTCATATATTGTGCTTCAAAGTAGCACCATGTTTTTCATATAGAGAGTTTCATATGTTGTCACTTTCATATACTAGTGAGAATTTTTCATTATAGAACTTGGCTTGTATATTCCAATGATGGGCTTCCTCAAATGCCCTAGGTCTTCGTGAGCAAGCAAGTTGGATGCACACCCACTTAGTTTCTTTTGTTGAGCTTTCATACATTTATAGCTCTAGTGCATCTGTTGCATGGCAATCCCTACTCCTTGCATTAACATCAATTGATGGGCATCTCCATAGCCCGTTGATTAGCCTCCTTGATGTGAGACCTTCTCCTTTTTTGTCTTCTCCACATAACCCCCATCATTATATTCTATTCCACCCATAGTGCTATATCCATGGCTCGCGCTCATGTATTGCGTGAAAGTTTATAAGTTTGAAATTACTAAAGTATGAAACAATTGCTTGGCTTGTCATCGGGGTTGTGCATGATGATAGCATTCTTGTGTGACGAAAATGGAGCATGACTAAACTATATGATTTTGTAGGGATGAACTTTCTTTGGCCATGTTATTTTGAGAGGACATAATTGCTTAATTAGTATGCTTGAAGTATTATTATTTTTATGTCAATATGAACTTTTGTCTTGAATCTTTCGGATCTGAATATTCATACCACAATTAAGAAGAGTTACATTGAAATTATGCCAAGTAGCACTCCGCATCAAAAATTCTCTTTTTATCATTACCTACTCGAGGACGAGCTGGAATTAAGCTTGGGGATGCCTGATACGTCTCCAACGTATCTATAATTTTTCATTTCTCCATGCTATATTATCTATTGCTTTGGACTATACTTGGCTTTATTTTCCACTTTTATATTACTTTTGGGACTAACCTATTAACCGGAGGCCCAACCCAGAATTGCTGTTTTTTTGCCTATTTTAGTGTTTCGAAGAAATGGAATATCAAACGGAGTCCAAACGGAATGAAATCTTCGGGAACGTGATTTTCTCATTGGATAGGACCCAGGAGACTTGGACCCTCCGTCAAGAAAGCTCCGAGGCGGTCACGAGGGTGGAGGGCGCACCCCCCTGCCTCGTGGGCCCCTCGAGGCTCCACCGACGTACTTCTTCCTCCTATATATACCTATGTACCCCCATCAGATCAGATACGGATCCAAAAACCTAATTCCACCGCCGCAACTTTCTGTATCCACGAGATCCCATCTTGGGGCCTATTCCGGAGCTCCACCGGAAGGGGATTCCACCACGGAGGGCTTCTACATCAACATCATAGCCTCTCCGATGAAGTGTGAGTAGTTTACCTCAGACCTTCGGGTCCATAGTTAGTAGCAAGACGGCTTCTTCTCTCTTTTTGGATCTCAATATAATGTTCTCCCCCTCTCCCGTGGAGATCTATTCGATGTATTCTTCTTTTTGCGGTGTGTTTGTTGAGATCGATGAATTGTGGGTTTATGATCAAGATTATCTATGAGCAATATTTGAATCTTTCCTGAATTCTTTTATGTATGATTGAGTTATCTTTGCAAGTATCTTCCAATTATCCGTTTGGTTTGGCCAACTAGATTGGTAGTTCTTGCAATGGGATAAGTGCTTAGCTTTGGGTTCAATCTTGCGGTGTCCTTTCCCAGTGACAGCAGGGGCAGCAAGGCATGTATTGTATTGTTGCCATTGAGGATAACAAGATGGGGTATTTATCATATTGCATGAATTTATTCCTCTACATCATGTCATCTGGCTTAAGGCGTTACTCTATTTTCATTAACTTAATACTCTAGATGCATGCTGGATAACGGTTGATGAGTAGAGTAATAGTAGTAGATGCAGGTAGGAGTCGGTCTACTTGTCTCGGACGTGATGCCTATATACATGATCATACCTAGATACTCTCATAACTATGCTCAATTCTGTCAATTGCTCAACAGTAATTCCCACCCACCATAAAATACTTATGCTCTTGAGAGAAGCCACTAGTGAAATCTATGGCTCCCGGGTCTATTTTCACCATATTAATCTTCCTACGCTTTATTATTGCTTTGCTTTTTTACTTTGCCTTTTTATTTTACTTTGCATCTTTATACCAAAAATACCAAAAATATTATCTATCATCTCTATCAGATCTCACTCTCGTAAGTGACCGTGAAGGGATTGACAACCCCTATTCGCGTTGGTTGAGAGGAGCTATTTGTTTTGTGTAGGTACGAGGGACTTTGCGTGGCCTCCTCTTGGATTGATACCTTGGTTCTCAAAACTGAGGGAAATACTTACGCTACTCTGCTGCATCATCCTCTCCTCTTCGGGGAAAACCAACGGAAGCTCAAGACGTAGCAATCATACCTAGATATTCTCATAACTATGCTCAATTCTATCAATTGCTCGACAGTAGTTCGTTTACCCACCGTAATACTTATGCTATCTTGAGAGAAGCCACTAGTGAAACCTATGGCCCCCGGGTCTATTTTCCATCATATTAATCTTTCGTCAACAAGTTATTTCTATTACCGTTTACCTTGCAATCTTTACTTTTACTCTTTATCATAAAAATACCAAAAATATTATCTTATCATCTCTATCAGATCTCACTCTCGTAAGTGACCGTGAAGGGATTGACAACCCCTTTATCGTGTTGGTTGCGAGGTTCTTATTTGTTTGTGTAGGTGCGTGGGATTCGAGCGTGGTCTCCTACTGGATTGATACCTTGGTTCTCAAAAACTGAGGGAAATACTTACGCTACTTTACTGTATCACCCTTTCCTTTTCAAGGGAAAACCAACGCAGTGCTCAAGAGGTAGCAGCTGCGGTGATCGGCAAGCTCGTAGTAGGTGACATAGTGCCCGCAGCCGTCGTGGTCGCACTTGGTCGTAATCAATGATGTGACGGACTCCATCCACCTGTTGCGGAGATCAAAGGCACCGGCATGATCGCACTTCCAGCAGTCCTCCCAGTGGCAGCAGTCGCAGGCCAGGTTCCCGCCCTTGTACTACACGGACCGCCGGAGAAGTCAAATCGGTGCAGCTGCACCCGCTGCTAGAATGGAATCTAATCATACAAAGAAAGCATCAAGGAAATGAACCTGGAAGACCGGAGGCTTCAAGGGGCGCCGGCAGAGGGGGAACTCGAGCACGCTCACGTCCATCATGACAGAGATCTTTTGCCCCAAACCGTAGTCCTCCGCCGCCATCGCGCCCTCGTCTCCTCCGCCCTGTTGGTGCGTGCTTCACTGTCATCGAGACATGGAGGAGCGGCTCGGCCGCCGCCTCGGCTTCTTGGCGCTCTACTGGTCGCCCCTATCCATCGCCGCCTGTGAGACCTCCGAACCAGCCGCAACCTGCATCCCCCTCTCTCCAGTACACACTACTCACATTTACTCAGTTGCCCCGCTCACGGAACCAATTGCGGGCTTAAAGTTCAGCGTAGGTACGGCCGTACCGGAGAGAGGGGGATGTAGGTTGCCGCTGGTTCAGAGGTCTCGCAGGCGGCAATGGATAGGGGCGACCAGCAGAGCGCCAAGAAGCCGAGGCTGGCGGCCGAGCTGCTCCTCCATGTCCCGATGACAGTGAAACAGATCGTCCCGCACCAAGAGGACGGAGAAGACGAGGGCGCGATGGCGGCGGAGGAGCACGGCTTGGGTCAAAAGAACTCTGTCATGATGGAAATGAGCGTGCTCGAGTGCCCCATCTGCCAACACCCCTTGAAGGATCCTGTCTTCCAGGTTCATTTCCTTGATGTTTTCTATGTATGATTAGATTCCATTCCAGAAGCTGGTGCGGCTGCACTGATTTTACTTCTTCGGACGGTCCGTGCAGTGCAAGGGCGGGCACCTAGCCTGCGACCGCTGCCACCAGGAGGACTGCTGGAAGTGTGAGCATGCCGGCACCTTTGATGTCCGCAGCTGGTGGATGGAGGCCGGCATCTCCTTGATCAAGACCCAAGTTGCGTCTTGCTGACATAGGGCCATTTCCTGGGCACTATCCCTACTCCTACACATAAACTAAAAAAAATAACACCTACTCATTTTTATATGGGCCTTGCTTGTATCAATTCAACAGTAGTCAAACATAATCTAGCACTAGTTTAGTCATGACAAAGATGGGGATAAATAACATTACATCGAAAGGGGAACACACATTCTAAAGATGCATACTAATTTATATGTGCTAATCAGAAAATGTAAGAACCCAAGAGGAATACTTAACACTTATCTCTAGCCCTTGAACATGATGAGAAAAGAGCATCCCAGTCATTTGTACATGCTACTGTGAACAATAATCGAAAACAAGATTTTACAAACAACAACCCACCATTCTCGCATGGGAACACAGGTAGTTCCAAAACCCGTGCTTCGCCTCGGTGGCCTTGTCGTCGTAATGCCTAGTTTAAAGAAAAATCCAAATCGGCAAGTTTAGGCATGAGTGAGAAATGTATGTCAGGCCATAGATCCTTCTGAAAACTCATCAGACCATTACCCACCTGCAACGGCAGAGAGGAGCTCCAAGTTGGTCCTTGTGGTCAGCAAGCCCATGCAAAAGAAGTTTTCTTTCGGTTAGGAAAGTGTAAATACTCGAGTAGAATAAAATTAAATTGGACATGTCAAGAAACTTGGAGCATTATTAGGACATAATGCGCAAGTCATCATTCATGAAGAAGAGAAACTGTATACTTGACTGGGTCTATAAGGGCATCATTCCACCAAACAATGAGAAGTTGACATTGTAGGATTGAACCAACTTAGGACAAATGTCAGACTAAACCAAAAATCAGATTAGAATCAACTTAGGACAAAGTTGTATTTGTACAGGATTGAATCCCTGGTGGAGGTGTGTTCCAGTTTGTTTCTGATTGAGTCTTTACATTCCCTGTGTCAAAATTGACTGTCTCCTATATAAGGACCAGATGTAGTCTATGTTTTGCAACAAAGCTACTCCCTTTGTTCCGAAATGTATGTCGCTGGGGAATATGTTCCGACCAGGTGGAAATGGGAAAATGGACCTTTATGCCCCCAATTCAAACTTTGAATCAGTCTGTCTTCTTCCTCAGCGTCTTCCACCTTTGCCTCTGCCCCGGCGCTCAACCTCCGCTTCCGCGGCTCTGCCGCCCACCCTCCACCTCCACCTCCACCCCCGCCCTCCACCTCCATCTCCACCCCCGCGCTCCTCCTCTCCCACGCCAGGGGCTCCTCCTGGCCCGCGCGCGCCCAGGTGGTGCTCTGCTGCCGCTCGCTAGTGGAGAAGAGCTGCTGCTCTGCTGCCGGCTGATACGTCTCCATCGTATTTATAATTTTTGATTGTTCCATGCCAATATTATTCAACTTTCATATACTTTTGGCAACTTTTTATACTTTTTTTGGGACTAACATATTGATCCAGTGCCTAGTGCGAGTTCCTGTTTGTTGCATGTTTTATGTTTCGCAGAAACCCCATATCAAATGGAGTCCAAACGGGATAAAAACAGATGGAGAATTATTTTGGAATATTTGTGATTTTTGGGAAGTAAAATCAACGTGAGATGGTGCCCGAGGTGGCCACAAGGGTGGGACCCATGCCCACTCCAGGTGGGCGCGCCCCCACCCTCGTGGGCCCCTCGTAAGGCGGTTGATGCTCTACTTTGGCCGCAAGAAAGCTAATTTTTGGAAAAAGATCTGGGCGAATGTTTCAATCCAATCGGAGTTACGGATCTCCAGATATAAAAGAAATGGTGCCATGGCAGAATCCGAGAACGCAGAAACAAAGAGAGACAGAGAGACATATCCAATCTCGGAGGGGCTCTCGCCCCTCCCACGCCATGGAGACAAAGGACCAAATGGGAAACCCTTCTCCCATCTAGGGAGGAGGTCAAGGAAGAAGAAGAAGAAGGGGGGCCCTCTCCCCCTCTCTTCCGGTGGCGCCGGAACGTCACCGGAGCCTCATCATCATCGCAATCTTCACCAACAACTTCACCGCCATCATCACCAACTCTTCCCCCCTCTATGCAGCGGTGTAACCTCTCTCTTACCCATTGTAATCTCTACCTAAACATGGTGCTCAACGCTATATATTATTTCCAATGATGTATGGCTATCCTATGATGTTTGAGTAGATCTGTTTTGTCCTATGGGTTATTTGATGATCAAGATTGGTTTGAGTTGCATGTTTTATTATTCGTGTTGTCCTATGGTGCTCTCCGTGTCGCGCAAGCGTGAGGGATTCCCGCTGTAGGGTTTGCAATATGTTCATGATTTGCTTATGGTGGGTGGCGTGAGTGACAGAAGCACAGACCTGAGTAAGTAGGTTGTTTGCGTATGGGATAAAGAGGACTTGATGCTTTAATGCTATGGTTGGGTTTTACCTTAATGATCTTTAGTAGTTGTGGATGCTTGCTAGAGTTCCAATCATAAGTGCATATGATTCAAGTAGAGAAAGTATGTTAGCTTATGCCTCTCCCTCAAATAAAATTGCAATAATGATTACCGGTCTAGTTATCGATTGCCTAGGGACAAATAACTTTCTCGTGACAAAAAGCTCTCTACTAAAACTAATTTAGTTGTGTCTTTATCTAAACAGCCCCTAGATTTTATTTACTCGCTCTTTATATTCTTGCAAACCTATCCAAAAACACCTACAAAGTACTTCTAGTTTCATACTTGTTCTAGGTAAAGCGAACGTCAAGCGTGCGTAGAGTTGTATCGGTGGTCGATAGAACTTGAGGGAATATTTGTTCTACCTTTAGCTCCTTGTTGGGTTCGACACTCTTACTTATCGAAAACTGTTACGATCCCCTATTCTTGTGGGTTATCACGGGCCGCTGGTGGAGGCGAGCTAGTGCTCTGCTGCCGCCCGCTGGTGGAGGCGAGCTGCTGCCTGCGCGCGCCCAGGTCCCCACACACAGGTGTTGCTGCCGGTGAAGTCCTCGCCGCTGGGTAGGAGCTGCTTTAGCTAGAGTTCTCAATTTTGCTCGCCTAGGTTCATCTCCTCGCCCATTACTCCCTCTGCATCTGGGTAAACAATTTGATGATCATAAACTTGATGTAATCATCTGTCTTAAATAATTTGAATAATTGCATGCAGTACAATCTTGGAGTAATACTTAAATTTAACACTGAAACGGAACAGTGATATTGAACACTAAAAGATGAACACTGAGTAGAACATGTGCTATCAATACAAGTTTGGACTTGCACTGTCAATACAAAAAATGAACATGTACTATCAATTTAGCACAGGTTTGGACTTAGTTTCATCAGTACTGCAAATTAGTAGGAGTATGAATTAACGGGCAGAAATAATTGCTACTCTCATTTCAGGTAAAAATGAGTAGGAATAGGAGTATGAATATCAGGAGCATGAATATCAGGAAGGGTAGTGGTAAAACATAGAGCATGGCCTCCGAAAATTTTACCCCAGCCTTACTTTGAACTCACTATCATTTCTGTACTTCATTATTCCCATAAGAGGGTCGCTTTCACCTGTAACTCGACATGATCAAGTAAAGTGTGCACATGTCTATTTTTATTTGAATCTTCAGAATGTCCAAACTTTTAAACACTATGGTATGACTGAACAATCTAAACTGTTTGACATTATTTGATGTAAATAAAATACTCCGGTCATTTTTAGTATGCAATCTGCAGTAGTGCTTTGAAAAAACACTAGGGGAAATTACTTGAATGGAGAAATGTTGAGAGACCAACCTGCTACCTGAAAAGTGCGGCATGCTCACACATGAGTCATTAATACTCTCACACATCTTTTTTCAATAGCCCTTCTTTAAAACAATATGGTGGAAAAAACATTCAAGGTCACAAGTCACAATCTGGTGGAGTATGACTCAACATACTCTATAATTTACTGAATGAATGGAGGTAAAAGTATGGAGTATTTGCTGAATGAATAATCAAGTAAACAATGCATGGAGGTAAAAGGAAAAAAGAAGCTAAATTCACGGGGAAGAATAGAGCAAAATAATTTAGACAGAATAATTTAAAGACAGAATAAATTCTGAAAGAACCTCTGCCATCTGTTGATATGTTGATTTACTTTAAATAAAAATCTAGACTGAAAATGCTGTCATCTGGATTACACATGTTCTTTTTCTCATTAAAGGGTAATGAGACAGCTACTGAAAACAGACTGGAGTAATTTTTTTTTCAAAGAACACACACACACAACAAAAACAGGTTCATGACTGGAGTAGTACTGTAATAAGACCCGACAAAAAATCTTTTGGCTGGGAGAGATTTGATTATTTTTACATCATTGATAAAAGATTTTATTACTGTAATAAGACCTGACCAAACATCTTGATTTTATTACATCATTTAGCAGAATCTGAATGTACTGATGTAGCAATATTGTCAAATTCAGTTTGCATAAGTCAAATGGAAATTAAATGCAGCAGTACTGTCAACTTATTGCAGTGAATATCATTGATACTGAAATTGGATTATTAATTTGGAAAGGATCAATACTCCACTTGCTACAGTTGCTACTACAATAGTTACACTTGCTATTGATGAACCTCAACTAGAACCTGGTGGATATTTTGACAGTTATAAAGTTTCAGTTAATTTCAGTTTGAGGAAAAGTTTCATGTACTACTCCAAGTCCTACACTAAACTACTCCAAGATCATTTTCATTTCCATTTCATCATTTAACGTTAAACAAGCAGTGCAAGCAAGAGAATGGTGCAAACAAAGTATGCAATAATGTTGTACTGCTCCAATTGATCATTTTCATTTCCAAAATGTACTGGTGTGCATCTTGAAAGTTCAACCCCTTACCTTGAAAGTTCTTTTCTGTTGCCTGGAGAACATGGATCTCCCAGACCTCAACTACACCCCACCTGCAGAAGATGAAGATGAAATGGACGAAGATGTAAGAGATGAAATGGACGAAGATGTAGGAGATGCAATTGTTCAACATGCAGGTAAATGACTCAAATGATCATGAGTAGAGAGTAAATGACTCAAATGACTTGTGCAAATGCATTGTTGTACTCCATTTGATCATATATTTTGTTTGTGCAGGTGTTGAGCAAGCAGTTCAGAAAAGGGGTATCCTAGATGACAAGCAAAGATATGCTTCTTATGTTGCAATGCATACATTGTGCATGAGTAGAGGGGGAAAGTTTAACAAAGATGACAAGAAAAATATTGCTGATTTCTTTGGAGTGGGTGTTTGGAATATACAAACAATTTGGAAGAAAGCGATGGAGCAAATTGCTGAAGGTCTGGACGTAGATGTTTCAAGTCAGAGGAAAGGAAATTGTGGAAGAAAGCCGAAAGACATCAATCTAGAGCAAATCCCTACCATCCCACTGAACAGGAGGTCTACTATCAGGTCACTTGCCTGGCAACTCGGGTGCAGCCTACGACACTCCACCGGAAGTTCATGCTGAAGTTGATAAAGAGGCATACAAACTGTTTGAAGCCAGCTCTAAATGAAAAGAACAAGAAGGATAGAATGAAATTTTGCTTGTAAATGCTTGATGAGACAACAACACAATCTGAAAGGCCAAAATTCAAGACCATGCACAACATTATTCATATTGATGAGAAATGGTTCTATATGACCAAGAAAAAAAGGAACTATTATCTGCTGTATGGGGAGGAAGAGCCTACGAGAACTCTGCAAAACGGCCGTTGTATTGGAAAGGTTATGTTCTTGACAGCTGTTGCTTGGCCGAGGTGGGATAATGAAGGAAATGTGACCTTCTCAGGAAAAATTGGAATTTGGCCGTTTGTGAAAGAAGTTCCGGCTCAGAGGAGAAGCAACAACAGGCCCAGAGGAACATTGGAGACAAAGTCCATAAAAGTCAATAGGCAAGTAATGAGAGAGTTCATGATAGAGAACCTATTGCCAATAATACAAGCATCTTGGCCTGAGAATGATGTTGGGAAAACCATCTATATATAGCAAGACAATGCTAAGCCTCATATCTTGCCTAACGACCCAGAATTTGTAGCAGCTGTGGAAAGAACTGGATTCGATATCAGACTAATTCAACAACCTGCCAATAGCCCTGATCTGAATGGCCTTGACCTTGGGTTCTTCAACTCGTTGCAATCTCTAACAGATTGTCTAAGCCTAGAACGCTTCAGGATCATATCAAGGGTGTGCTAGATGAATTTGAAAACTATGAGGTTTACAAGTTGAACAGAGTTTTCCTATCTCTACAAGCTTGCATGTTTGAAATCTTGAACCATGCGGGGGCCAATGGGTATAAAATACCCCATGCGAACAAGGAACCTTGGGATGCTGCCTCCAAGACTTACATGCCCTCGAGAGGTATATGTAAATGCCCTGCACAATCTTGGGATAATGGAGAGAGTTGCTTGTTGAGATGCTTGTCGAGATGCTTGAGGAGTTGCTTGTTGAGATTCTAGTTGAGATGCTTGAGGAGTTGCCTGTGGAGATGCTAGCTAACACTACAAAAAAAAAAGAAACATCCGTGACATTTTGGGCCGAACGAAAAAAATTTCTGTCATACATATGACACTTCTATGACGATAATTGTGACAAAACCGGTATCATCATAGATGTGGTGGGCTCCTACTTCTATGACAAAAAATCATGACAGAAAATGGGCTTTTCGTCCTGGGCGGGCCGGAGACGCAGCTGCATGACATTCTTTGGGCCGTCCATGACGGATAAAACCGTGGTATAAGCGAGGGGGAGGAAAATTTCGGGGAGTTCCCGGTTACGGTGGGAGGTCGGGGGCCGAGCGATGCGCGTTTCTCTCGTACATGTACGCGCGTGTGTCCGAGGCGTTGGCTCTAACTGAACCCGAGCGAGGCGTTGGGCTCTAACTTAACCCGAGCGATTGCACTGCAGGCTACGCATTACTGAACCCGAGCGATCGATCAATGGCTGTCAACTGAACCCGATCGAGCGATTCCTTCGCTACTGCTGCAAACTGAAGCCGATCGATGCTTCCTCTGGGATGAACAGTGAGCGTTGTGGGGGGTTTGGATGAACAGTGAGTGGTGGCGTTGCCTCTGGATGAACAGGACCCTGTGGTGTGGTGGAGGGCTGGATGAACAGTACACGGTGGAGGGGTGCCCGTGGAGGGGTGGTTGAACAGTAGCCGGTGGAGTAGCGCGCGGTGGAGGCTGGATGAACATGAGCCCGTGGAGGCTGGAGGAGGTCGACGATGGAGATGAACAATATCCCGTGGAGTCCCGTTTTGTGGTACGCCACACCCCTCCCGATGAGAAGGACCCCTGTTTCGACCATAGGAGGTCCGTTTCGTCCGTTTTGCGGTACGCCACACCCCTCCCGATCAACAGGACCCCCGTTTTGACCGTAGGAGGTCCGTTTCCTCTGTTTTGTGGTACGCCACACCCCTCCCGATCAACAGGACCCCCGCTTCGACCGTAGGAGGTCCGCTTCCTCCGTTGTGCGGTACACCACACCCCTCCCGATCAACAGGACCCCGTTTCGAACGTAGGAGGTATGTTTCCTCCGTTGTGCGGTACGCCAGGCCTCATTTCCATCGCCTGTTTCGTCCAAGCCCTCCCGATGAACACGACCACGCATTCCGTTCCGACCCAGCAAGTTGGCTCCCCATGAACACGACGACGACGCTGTTTCTCCGCTCCGACCCAGCCATGTACGTGATGCGCGCGAGTAGGCATTTGAGACCCGCCAGATGTACACATACGTGGTCAGATTTTCTTTCTTGCATCCTAGCATATGACGTGCGTGTACATGCTACGCACGCCTCTACTAGGACACGTCGGCGCCTCTACATCGACCAGATATATGTACATACACGTCGCGACCAGAATGACAACGCTACGTACGCTTCGACCAGGTGGGTCCCGACTGTCAGGCACTTCCTTGCCTGCGAAGATGTAGCTGGTGGGTCCCAACAGTCAGAGGGGCGAATCGTTTGTTTCTTTTTGCCCGGACGCACTTCGTTGCGTGCGAAGATGTAGCTGGTGGGTCCCAGCAGTCAGGGGGGAAATGTTTTTTTTCGCGAAATACGGTGGCCCATCCGATGGGTCCCTGCTGTCAGGTGGAGGAATAATTATTTTGCGCGTAATAAGGAGGCACTTCCTTGCGCCCGCCGTGGACCCAGCTGTCAGCCTCTCCACGCATAGTACTCTTCCGATGGAAGTCGGTCGTTGACCACATTGACCACGCCGCGCCGAGAGCACCACGGCGGTGGACGACGGCAAGGCCTAGGAAGGGGACGACGCGGAGCTGGGGAAGACACAGCAGTGGATGCCCACGCGAAGAGGGGTACGAGGGTGAGGCTGCTGTCGCCGCAGAATAACAGGGGGTGTGGGTGAGTAGAGGGATGGCCTGGCCAGTGGTGGGAGTAGTAGGGGGCGGTGAGGCCTCCGCCGCATCGCAACCGGCCACGGGAGGCAGGAGCAAGAGGCATGATCGGCGCTGGTTTGGGCGGCTGGAGCAAGAAGACCAGAGGTTGAAGAAGCACTACGGCCGTTGGATGGACATCGTACGGTCACTGGAGCTAGAATCATGCGTATTGACTAAGTTGACAAATCCCTCCGTCCCCGTCAACTTAGTAGGACCACAAGTCAGCCTGCCACTATGCTGGGTCCCAGCTAACAGGCGGAGTATTCATTTTTTCTGTGCGTAATAAGGAGGCACTTCCTTGCGTGCGAAGATATAGCTGGTGGGTCCGAGCTGTCAGCGGCGGTAATGTTTTTTTCATGAAATACAGAGGCCCTTTCGGTGGGTCCCTGATGTCAGGTGGAGGAATCATTATTTTGCGCGTAATAAGGAGGCATTTCCTTGCGTGCGGCCGTGGACCCAGCTGTTGGCCTCTCCACGTACAGTCCACTTCAGATGCATGTCGGTCATTGACCATGTTGACCAGGCCACGCCGAGAGCACCAGGGCGGTGGATGACGGCAAGGCCTAGGAAGGGAACGACACGGAGGCAGGGAAGACTCGGCAGTTGTTTCCCACGCGGAGGGGAGTACGAATGTACGAGGGTTTTGTTGGAAACATGCCCTAGAGGCAATAATAAATTAGTTATTATTATATTTCCTTGTTAATGATAATCGTTTATTACCCATGCTATAATTGTATTGATAGGAAACTCAGATACATGTGTGGGTACATAAACAACACCATGTCCCTAGTAAGCCTCTAGTTGACTAGCTCGTTGATCAATAGATGGTTACAGTTTCCTGACCATGGACATAGGATGTCGTTGATAACAGGATCACATCATTTGGAGAATGATGTGATGGACAAGACCCAATCCTAAGCCTAGCACAAATATCGTAGTTCGTATGCTAAAGCTTTTCTAATGTTAAGTATTTTTTTCCTTAGACCATGAGATTGTGCAACTCCCGGATACCGTAGGAATGCTTTGGGTGTACCAAACGTCACAACGTAACTGGGTGGCTATAAAGGTGCACTACAGGTATCTCCGAAAGTGTCTGTTGGGTTGGCACGAATCGAGACTGGGATTTGTCACTCCGTGTGACGGAGAGGTATCTCTGGTCCCACTCGGTAGGACATCATCATAATGTGCACAATGTGACCAAGGGGTTGATCATGGGATGATGTGTTACGGAACGAGTAAAGAGACTTGCCGGTAACAAGATTGAACAAGGTATCGGCATACCGACGATCGAATCTCGGGCAAGTACAATACCGCTAGACAAAGGGAATTGTATACGAGATTGATTGAGTCCTTGATATCGTGGTTCATCCGATGAGATCATCGTGGAACATGTGGGAGCCAACATGGGTATCCAGATCCCGCTGTTGGTTATTGACCGGAGAACGTCTCGGTCATGTCTGCATGGTTCCCGAACCCGTAGGGTCTAGACACTTAAGGTTCGATGACGCTAGGGTTATAGGGAATAGATATACGTGGTTACCGAATGTTGTTCGGAGTCCCGGATGAGATCCCGGACGTCACGAGGAGTTCCGGAATGGTCCGGAGGTAAAGATTTATATATGGGAAGTCCTATTTTGGCCACCGGAAAATGTTCGGGATTTTTCGGTATTGTACCGGGAAGGTTCTAGAAGGTTCTGGAGTGGGGCCCACCTGGATGGGGGGACCCACATGAACGTGGGTAGTGGGGGCAAGGCCCCACACCCCTGGTCAAGGCGCACCAAGATCCCCCCTTAGAAGGAATAAGATCATATCCCGAAGGGATAAGATCAAGATCCCTAAAAAGGGGGGATAACAATCGGTGGGGAAAGGAAAGGATGGGATTTCTTTCCTCCCACCTTTGCCAACGCCCCAATGGACTTGGAGGGCAAGAAATAATCCCCGCCACCCCTATATATAGTGGGAGGCTCATGGAGCTACACCTTGCCCTCGGGCGCAGCCCTCCCCCTCTCCCAAGTCCTCCTCCTCCCCGCGGTGCTTGGCGAAGCCCTGCAGGATTGCCACGCTCCTCCATCACCACCACACCGTCGTGCTGCTGCTGGATGGAGTCTTCCCCAACCTCTCCCTCTCTCCTTGCTGGATCAAGGCATGGGAGATGTCACCGGGCTGTACGTGTGTTGAACGCGGAGGTGCCGTCTGCTCGCACTAGGATCTCCGTGATTTGGATCACGACGAGTACGACTCCTTCAACCCCGTTCTCTTGAACGCTTCCGCTAAACAATCTACAAGGGTATGTAGATGCACTCTCCTTCCCCTCGTTGCTAGTTTCTCCATAGATAGATCTTGGTGACACGTAGGAAAATTTTGAATTTCTGCTACGTTCCCCAACAGTGGCATCATGAGCTAGGTCTATTGCGTAGATTCTTTGCACGAGTATAACAAAAAGTAGTTGTGGGCGTTGATTTTGTTCAATATGCTTACCATTACTAGTCCAATCTTGATTCGGCGGCATTGTGGGATGAAGCGGCCCAGACCGACCTTACACATACACTTACGTGAGACAGGTTCCACCGACTAACATGCACTTGTTGCATAAGGTGGCTAGCAGGTGCCAGTCTCTCCCACTTTAGTCGGATCGGATTCGATGAAAAGGGTCCTTATGAAGGGTAAATAGCAATTGACATATCACGCTGTGGTTTTATGAGGTAAGAAACGTTTTGCTAGAAACCCATAGCAGCGACGTAAAACATGCAAACAACAATTAGATGACGTCTAACTTGTTTTTGCAGGGTATGCTATGTGATGTGATATGGCCAAGAAGAATGTGATGAATGATATGTGATGTATGAGATTGATCATGTTCTTGTAATAGGAATCACGACTTGCATGTCGATGAGTATGACAACCGGCAGGAGCCATAGGAGTTGTCTTAATTTATTGTATTACCTGCGTGTCATTGAACAAACGCCATGTAAGTACTTTACTTTATTGCTAACTGGTAGCCATAGTAGTAGAAGTAATAAGTTGGCGAGACAACTCCATGGAGACACGATGATGGAGATCATGATGATGGAGATCATGGTGTCATGCCGCTGAGGGCTGCGTGGCAGCAGAGCCGACCGTGGGGAAGAGGGAGCAGACAGTCCCAGCGGCGCTTGTTTGAGCGGCTGGAGCAGGAAGAGCAGAGATTGAAGAAGCACGACGGCCGTTGGATGGCCATCCAATAGTCACTACTTGTGCGTCAACCTTTTTTTTAGGAAAGCCTCAAATCTGTGGAAAACAACATATAACCCATCTGCCATTATTTCTAATAATTTACAGCCCATTTGCTAATTCTTAAGGTTTTTTTAGAGCCCATATTCTTTTTGTTTCCATTACAGCCCATATTGTGGCCATGGTTAAAAAATTATACGAAATTTTTCATATTTCAGTGCGGTCCAAACTGTTTTTAATCCCGAAATTTTGACTCACATTCAAACTGATTCTAAAAATAAATGTATATCAATATAAAATCCAAAAAATTCTCCACGCATAAAAATTAATGTAATTTAAAATCTCGAAATGAAAAAGAAGATATTTGAATTACCGGTTTGATGTGTTTTAAAAATGTACAACCCATTTCTCATTACTGATGGACCATTTTCTCGGCCAGCCGAATGAAAGCTCTCCTCGTCTTGAAAGATTTGCAGCCCAACAGGCCTGACAAAGCGACTTACTTGGCAAATCACAAAAAAACTGGGCTGTGTCCATGGACCCAGCTGTCAGCCTCTCCACGTACAATACTCTTCCGATGGGAGTCGTTCCTTGACCATGTTCACCACGCCACGCGGAGAGCACCACGGCGGTGGACGACGGCGAGGCCTAGGAAGGGGACGACGCGGAGCCGGGGAAGACGCGGCAGCGGAAGCCCGCGCGGAGAGGAGTACGAGGGTTCACTGATTCGGCTGCGGTGTGAGGCTGCCGTCGCTGCAGGGCCTGGCCAGCGGTGGGAATAGTAGGGGGCGGTGAGGCCTCCGCGGCAACAATGCCGGCCACGGGAGGCAGGAGCATGAGGCACGACCGGCGCTGGTTTGGGCAGCTGGAGCAAGAAGACCAGAGGTTGAAGAAGCACTACGGCTGTTGGATAGACATCGTACGGTCACTGGAGCTAGAATCGTTCATATTGACTAAGTTGACAAAGCCCTTCATCCCTGTCAACTTAGTAGGTCCACAAGTTAGCCTCCCACCAAGGTGGGTCCCAGCTGGCAGGGGGAGTATTCATTTTTTGTGCGTAATAAGGAGGCACTTCCGGTGGGTCCGAGCCGACAGCGGGGGGACATTTTTTAGCGAACACGGTGGCCCGTCGGTGGGTCCCAGCAGTCGTGGGCAAACGTTTTTTCGCAAAATACAAATGGCCCGGCCGTGGGTCCCTCGCTGTCGTTTGATGAATCATTATTTTCCGCGTAATAAGGAGGCACTTACTTGCTGCGCCGTGGACCCGGTGAGACTCTCCACGACGAAGATACTTCCGATGGAAGTCGTTCCTAGACCACGTTGACCTCGTCGTGTTCCGTTGCATGCATGCGTCCATGGGCGTGGTGTGTCCCCACTGTCAGCCTCTCACGTACAGTCATCTTCCGATGACTCTTGGTTGTTGACCACGTTGACCACACCGTGCCGAGCGCACCGAGACTAGAACGTCCCGGAGATGGGGAAGACGGGGTAGTGGAGTCGCAGATGGAGAGGAGTGGGAAACTTCACTGGTTCGGGTGCGCGGCAGCACAGCCGCGGTGCCGCCCACGGGAGACAGGAGCAAGAACAGAGGTTGAAGAAGGAGCACGGCTGTTGGATTAACATCCAACGGTCCAGCTGCTAGAATCATTTGTTGATTGTTGACAAAGCCGTGCGTATCGCCCTCTTAGTAGGCCCACAAGTCGGTCACCGTCGACGGGTCCCACTGTCAACGGATGAATAATTTTTTCGCAAAAAAAGGAGGCACTTCCTTCCGTGCGAAGATACAGCCGGCGGGTCCCAGCTGTCAGGTGGAGGAAACAATTTTTTCAGTTTAATAAGGAGGAACTTTCCTTGCGTGCGACCATGGACCTCGTGGATCCCAGCCGTCAGGCTCTCCACGTACAGTCCTCTTCCGATGACTCTCGTTTGTTGACCACACCGCACCGAACATAGTGAGGCGGTGGACGATGGCGAGGCCCCGAACGGGAATGACTCGGAGATGGGAAAACGCGGCAGTGGAGTCACAGATTAAGAGGAGGAGAAGGGTTATAACTGGTTATGTTGCGGCGTGGGGCTGTAGTCTGTGGAGAATAATAGGAGGTGTCGAGGGGTGGAGGGATAGCCTGGCCGGCGGTGGGGTACTGCTTCGCAGCGATGCATGCTAAGCAGAGCCGCTAGCCACCGGAGGCCGGACCAGGCGGTCCCGGCGATGCTGGAGGAAGAAGACGAGAGATTGAAAGTGCATGTCGGCTGTTGGATATAAATCCAATGGCTGTGGATGACACAATCATTTGTTGACCAAGTTGACAACGCCCTGCGTAGGCTTCGACCTATTGGCCCACATGTCAGCCTGCAAAAATGTGGCACATATTTAACCCATGTTTTCTAGAATGTACAGTCCATTTGCTGGGCTGGGTGAACAAATAATTTCGCGTCAATCAGGCCCATTTATATTTTCTAAGAAATCCCAGCCCATTTGCACTTCCTTGAAATACACGTATTAGGTGGGCTCGTTATATATATAATGTTATGTTAGAAGGAGAAATTAATATCAAAAAATAAACCGGAGAGGCACATTTTATATATATATAATTAAGAAATTAGCGAGTTATTGCTCAAAATAAAAATGAGCGCGTTATTATTAAATTGGTCCTTCAAAATCTTCGCAAGCTTTTGTACGCAATCACCAGGATTTTCCTTGCCTGTGAGTCAAAAACAACCATGATTTTTCGTTAAACATTTACTTTTATAAGTTATTAACACGTGGGATGTTTTTGTAATGTATATATAAGTCTCTATAAAATATACGATAATAGTAATAATATAAATATATATGTGGTTAGAAGGAAAACATAAATTGACACAACATTACTTTTATAAGAGACCTGTGTTTTATACCCCACAAGAGGCATACTAACAAGTTCACACAAAATACAACAGTAAAAGGTAAACATTCATATAAAACTCAGGTTCACAGGACACGTTCATATTCATAGCCAACATTCACTATCAACAACTCAAAAGATTCATATATACACAAGCTCAGCATATCTATGCATCCAAATGATTGATAGATCACACGACAATATTCATACATAATTCACAAAAAGATTCAGATATACACATGTTCAGTATGTTTATGCATCCAAATGATTGAGATCGCAGCCAATATGATCCATGGATGAACTTTAATTACCTAGGGTACAGACTGGTAAATGGTGTTCAATCGGAGGTACTTCTTGCTAAAATTAGTTCTTGTACGAGTAAACTTTCGAGTACATAAGAGGCAGCATAGACAATCTAAACTTTGCTTGTAGGTTTATCCTCAAATAGTGGAATCGTGCCGAGGGAGGTTTGAGCAACTTGGCCACTACTTTCATCCAACTAGTTTACTGGCTCATCTTGGTCCTGTATCTCGCCAAAATTCTACATTGCAGACGAGAAAGGAGGCGGTTGAGAAAATGAACCACCCAAATTTTTTGTGCAGTTCAACTAAAATGGAGCATCCTTGGCGTGCATACTGATTAAGTGCCAGATGAATATACGAATCAACCAACTTGTCTGGAATCTTTAGACTCCATGCCATATAGTTCCCTACCATATGTGTCGATAAACAAAAGGCACAAGTTGGTACCAAAGACTGGACTGCGTTTTTCTGGGCTATGCACCAAGCAATATTTTTGGCGTTCACTCTCCTAATACTTGGAGTTTGACAATTGGTTGATGCCAGTTGATACTCGAATGAATATAGGCACTTCTTGTCTACATCGATGCTTGTCTGGGTGAAATTTGGAGTACATAGCAGCAGCAAAAGTACCTGTCCATCTGATCATTTTGTGCAGTTCTACTGAAATCACCCGATGTAATGATTTGCGTGCGAGTTCAGGCTCCAAATTACTCCTTTATTAAATTGGAAAATAGTAGCACAATACCAAATTACCAATACATATGAGAGGCACAATAATCAGGATAAATACCAGTACCAACCTGTGTGAGGTAGTGAGGGAGTCTCGGATTAGGGGGTGTCCGAATAGCCAGACTATGACCTTTGGCCGGACTCCTGGACTATGAAGATACAAGATTGAAGACTTCGTCCCGTGTCCGGATGGGACTTTCCTTGGCGTGGAAGGCAAGCTTGGCGATACGGATATGTAGATCTCCTACCATTGTAACCGACTCCGTGTAACCCTAACCCTCTTCGGTGCCTATATAAACCGGAGGGTTTTAGTCCGTAGGACGAACAACAATCATACCATAGGCTAGCTTCTAGGGTTTAGCCTCTCTGATCTCGTGGTAGATCTACTCTCGTACTACCCATATCATCAATATTAATCAAGCAGGAGTAGGGTTTTACCTCCATCGAGAGGGCCCGAACCTGGGTAAAAAAACATCGTGTCCCTTGTTTCCTGTTACCATCCGCCTAGATGCACAGTTCGGGACCCCCTACCCGAGATCCGCTGGTTTTGACACCGACATTGGTGCTTTCATTTAGAGTTCCTCTATGTTGTCACCATCAGGAAGGATGCCTCATCCCGTCTTTAAAGATGGCACTGTTGCTAAAGAAGCTTTGGCTGTCAGCCAAACTCTCCGGCTAGGCGGTTTTCTTATGACCGCCTGTTCGGCCGCCGCGCCGACGATGACTTCTCGGGTCATCGAAAGCAATCTTCACGTTAACTTGGAGCTCGCCGAGTAGTTAGATCCGATGGAGCTCTCTTCCTTAAACGAGCTATTGGATCGCATCGCCGCCCTGGGAGTCGCTACAGACTATGATCAGATTGGGCCTAAACCCGATCTGAGAGAGATTAACTCTCCCCAGGTAACCCGCCATGTTGCTGTGGTAGAAGAACAATACGGCGACCCTTCTTCTATCTGAAGGACTAGCTATGTCCGGATTCCCGATCCATCCATGCCGGACTCCCGCGGAGGAGAAGACGTCACTCAAGCCCTGAACCTAAAGTCAGGCAGCGGGCTAGATTCATTGGACAACATCCAACATTCCAAGCTTCCAAGTTCGGAAGCTCCTTGGCCCTTAAGTCTCAGATTGGGCGCGGTTCCGGATTTAATTCCACCCGCCCACCCAAACATAAGCGACCTATCTCAAATTCCGCAAGAGCCCGCAGAAACAAAGACACCATTATCGGGCCGATTCCTCCCGGTATGGACAGGATAAAGGACTGCTGCGAGGAGGACGCAATCTCATTCTTCTGCAATAATTGCACGGACAACGGGATCCTCAACGCTATAAATTGCCGTGACATTACACGCTTTGCCGACTTGGCATCCATAGTACGAAAGTACTGTGTGATGGAAAGCGCCTGGAAAACCAAAGCAAGATTTTGGGACAATCCGGCCTTGAATACAACCCCAGTCCGAAATAAAAGGGTGCTTCATCGCCAGGCACCTGGGTTAAATACCAAAAAGAAAAAGCCATCTATAGGGCATGGAACCGTACTGGAGGGATGGCTCAATGGACCATGCAAAATTCATAGTACAGAGGGCGCCACTCCAACTCATAGCCTTAGAGCATGTTGGATAATACGGCAGGTGGCCAAAAGTGCCGAAGAGCTTCTAGCTCTAGAGCACCAGCCCAGGGATACCAGTACGGTATTAACAGTCTTCGAGACTTTCGCATCAAATAATATGCGGAAACGAACACTCCGTAACCTTGCCGAAGTCTACCAAGTAGCAACAATAAACCCATGGAGTGACACGGCTATTACCTTTAATGCTAGTGACGAACCTAAATTCCGAACAGCCCGAGCACCAGCCGCATTGGTCCTCAGTCCGATAGTGGACGGCTTTCTCCTTACCAAGGTACTCATGGACGATGGCAGCGGATTGAACCTAATTTACGAGGAAACCCTCTGAAAAATGGAAATAGACTGGAGCCGCATTGAGCGAAGAAGCACAACCTTTAGAGGAATAATCCCCAATCGGGAAGCACGCTGTACAGGAAAAATCACACTGGATGTGGTGTTCGGCACGCCGGATAATTACAGGTCCGAGGAGGTCACGTTCCAAGTGGCCCCGTTCAGCAGCGGATACCACGCTCTATTAGGACGAGAGGCATTCACAGTTTTTCAAGCTATGCCCCATTATGGGTACATGAAGCTCAAAATGCCCGGGCCCAACGGAATCATCACTCTTGCTAGTGACTCGGACATAGCACTCGCTACCAAAATAAGACAGCCGTGATCGCCCTTGAGGCACTATCCGAAGCCCTAGCAGCCGAGGAACTCACTGCGCTGCGCTCCACGGTGAATAGGGACGATGTGATACTCGATAAGAGATCCAAGTCCACCTCCTTCAAACCAGCGGACGAAATAGTCAAATTCCAAGTCCATCCAATAGACCCTACAAAAACGGCCTCCATCGGGGCACAATTAAATCCTGATGTAGACACCGCACTAAGAGAATTCCTACGCGAAAATTGGGACATTTTTGCCTGGCACCCTTCAGACATGCCAGGAATCCCATGCCGGCTGGCCGAGCACAGCCTAAACATCCTAAAAGGGTTCAAGCTAGTCAAACAGGCTCTTCGGTGTTTCTCCGAACCCAAGAGACAGGCCATGGGAGAGGAGCTAGCCAAACTATTGGAGGCCGGATTCATCAGAGATATAAAACATCCGGACTGGCTAGCAAACCTGGTGATGGTACCAAAGAAGGACAAATCCTGGCGCCTATGCATCGATTTCAAGGACCTCAACAAGGCTTGCCCAAAGGATCCCTTCCCCCTCCCCCGCATCGATCAAATCATCGACGCTACCGCAGGACACGATTCATTGTGTTTCCTCGACGCATACTCCGGCTACCACCAAATTAAGATGGCAGAGCCTGACCAAGCCGCAACAGCATTCATCACTCCATACGGCCCATTATGCTTTAACACAATGCCCTTCGGGCTCAAAAACGCCGGCGCAACATATCAGCGCATGATTCAGACATGTCTGGCAAATCAGATCAGCAAAATAGTGGAGGCATACGTAGACGATATGGTCGTCAAAAGCAAGCATGTCGAAACTCTAGTAGACGACTTGAGGCTCACATTCGATAATCTCCGAACATATGACATCAAGCTCAACCCGGAAAAATGCGTTTTGGCATCAGCCGAAAGCTCTTGGGCTTCATTGTATCCGGTAGAGGAATTGAAGCAAACCCAGCCAAGATCCGAGCTCTGTCACAATTGGATATCCCAAAAGACCTCAAACAAATACAAAAATTGACTGGATGCGTGGCGGCTCTAAGCCTCTTTATCTCCCGTTTGGGAGAAAAGGCATTACCCCCTTTATCGCCTCCTTCGACGCAATGAACACTTGAGTGGACGGATGCCGCCACGGCCGGACTCGAAGAAATAAAATCCATATTGGCAACAAATCCGGTCCTGGCCGCGCCCAACATGGGCGAACCAATGCTATTATACATCGCGGCAACTCATCAAGTTGTAAGCGCGGTGCTCGTTGTTGAACGAGAAACGGATGGACACAAGTTCCCCCTTCAAAAACCAGTTTACTACGTGTCCACTGTCCTAACTCCATGCAAGTCACGGTACCCGCATTATCAAAAGATAGCGTACGCGGTGTTTATGGCATCCTTGGAAGCTGCGACACTACTTTCAAGAGTGTTCAATAACAGGAGCCTCCGAAGTACCCCTTAACGACATTATAAACAACCGCGACGCGACGGGCCGGATTGCCAAATGGGCCATTGAGCTCCTCCCATTCGACATAACCAATAAGCCATGGAGAGCTATTAAGTCGCAAGTTTTGGCCGACTTCGTCGCCGAATGGACCGAAGCCGAACTCCCTAAAGAGTACGGCGCATATTCCAACTGGATAATGCACTTCGACGGCTCCAAAATGTTGGCCGTCCTGGGAGCTGGCGTCGTTCTGACGTCCCCAACCGGAGATACAGTTCAATACGTACTCCAGATAATGTATACGGACTCCAACAACGCAGCCGAATATGAGGCCCTTCTACATGGTCTCCGGATGGCAGTCTCCATGGGCATTCAATGCCTAGAGGTGCGCGGGGATTCAAACCTCACGATATCCCAAATAGATGGAGACTTTGATGCCAAGGATCTGAAAATGGCAGCCTATCGCAATGCCGTCCTAAAAATGTCAGCTCGGTTTGAGGGGCTTGAATTTCACCATATAGCCCGGGATAACAACCAGGCAGCAGACGTGTTGGCACGCGCTGGCGCAAAGCGCGATGCTGTCCCCCCCCCCCCCCCCAACATCTTCCTAGATAGGCTGTTCAAGCCATCCGTATTATGGGAGGGACAGTCCGGAAATAACAACCCGGACCCAACCGCACTGCCCCACACCGAACATTCTGACACAGTTGGTGATTCTACCAACGAAATAACACCCTCATCCCACGTAATAATGGCAGTCATTGCCCCGTGGACAGAACCATTCCTAGCCTACCTAACCAGGCAGGAACTTCCCGAGGACCAAAACGAGGCCCGCTGCATAGTGCGGCGATCTAAAGCCTATAAAGTCCATGAGGGAGAGCTGTATAAGAAAATCACAACCGGAGTCCTTCAAAGGTGTATCCCCGAAGAGGAAGGGCGGAATCTTCTGGCTGAAATTCATGCCGGATTCGGCAGGCACCACGCTGCAGCCCGGGCCCTCGTAGGCAAGGCCTTCCGTACAGGATTTTATTGGCCGACGGCCGGGGCAGATGCTCAGGACTTAGTCCAGTGATGCGTCGGATGCCAGCTCTTTGCTAATCAAAGACACATGCCACCCACCGCCCTTAAAACTATACCTATCACCTGGCCCTTCGCGGTCTGGGGGCTTGACATGGTCGGACCCCTTAAAGGGGGAACCCACAAGCAAAAATACCTACTGGTCATGGTGGATAAATTCACCAAATGGATAGAGGCCAAGCCTGTCAAGATGGCCGAATCCGGACCGGTGATAGACTTCATATCAGGGGGCGTACACCGTTACGGTGTCCCCCACAGCATCATCACTGATAATGGCACGAACTTTACGGCCGACGAGGTCAAACTCTGGTGCAAAAACATGGGCATTATGCTCGACTACGCTTCAGTCTATCACCCTCAAACTAACGGTCAAGTTGAGCGAGCAAATGGTCTAATTTTGAGCGGCATCAAACCCAGATTAGTGCGGTCCCTCAAGGAATCTAACACGCACTGGGTAGAGGAGCTCGACTCCGTACTCTGGGGGCTGCGGACCACTCCGAATTGCACGACCGGATTCACACCATTCTTTATGGTATACGGCGCAGAGGCAGTTCTGCCCTGCGACATAATTCATGACTCACCTCGCGTGCGCATGTACGAAGAAAGAGAAGCCGAGCTCGATCGACAGGACAATTTGGACGCCTTGGAGGAGGAGCGTGACGTAGCAAAATCCCGTTCCGCATTCTATCAACAGCAGGCTCGAAGATATCAAATCAGAGAAGTACGGGCCAAAACTTACAATGTTGGCGAGCTAGTTCTACGCCTGCCGGACAAGAAAAAGGACAAACTAAAGCCCAAATGGGAAGGTCCCTTTATCATCGACCAAGTCCTGAATGGTGGAGCGTACTGTCTGCGAGATGCATCGGATAACCGACTCGAGCCGAACCCATGGAACGCAGCCCGTCTCCGAAGATTCTACGCCTAGCGCCGGATTCTGAGTTCGTCTCCTTCTTCTGTCCATATTTTACATTTTAGCTGTCTTCTATTTTTCTCCTTCTCCCTCCTTTTTCTTTCAGCCTTTGAAGGCTCGTTAGCGCATTGTTCGCACACACTTGATGCGCTATCCGCGCTCATTGTACCTGGGGGCTTCTTTCACAGAAGCTTAATTATAAGGGCTTCATGCCCAATACATGCGTAACACTTACGCATGTACCTTTTATTCACCATTATATGCATCGACATGACTTAAGTTTTGGCCAAGCTAGGTTGCCTGGCTCCTGTGCTTACCCCTACGTTCCCGATTGTTCGGCTAGGTGGTAAAGGGAGCACCTCTGCGATTGTTACTGCTGGGTCAGCCGGATGTGTAGCTCAGACTGGGTGAAGCCGAAAGCTAGCATTCTAAAGAGAATATTCGGTCGGTGAACTAAAAGAAGATTTCTTACCTATTTATTTATCTGCCCCCAGATGTTTTTCTGCTTTTTTCGCAGTCCGGACATGCACTTTACGGCATGCCTCCCAGGGAAAGGAACCCCTAACGTAACTATTCTCCCTGGAAGATGTTTCTTACTAACCATGTAATATAACATAACTAGTTGGGCACTTGTCTAATAAAGCACCAATGACTCCTACGCCTGGTCTCCACGCATGCCCCGGTTTTTATATAACCGCAAGGGTATTCGGACACACTCCGGACTACTAGGTCCCGAGGTTGAAGCGAAAAGGTCCGCTATGACAAATGATCTACAATCCGGCTAGAAGGCATTTTACATGTCACCTTAAATTACATAGTCAATTTGACTGATTGTATTCCTCTTCAATGCCATCTAACAGCTGTCTAGTTACTGATCCTGCTGGGAATACTTGCGCCAATTCTACCGGCCGTACACTAAGCTCACGGGATCTCCTTCCCATCAGGCCCCACAGTCCGACCTCGGCCATGTGGTTTGGGTCACCGTGTACCGCGTCTTCACCATGGCCCAGCCTCCCTGGCGCTTTGACGGCAGCCGATATCTTCCATAATTGGAAGCACCGCCCGCCCTGGAGCCTCTCTGCAAGCTCCCAAGGCCTTCGGAAGGGAGAGATGGCCACAAGGCCTGGCGACGCCTTTCATCACCTGCCAACTCGTTCGTGCAGCTTGTAAGAGCTCGGGAAGAAGGTCACCCAGAACCGGCATTTCCCTGCGGGACGGCTCGAGCATACCTATGCACATAACTCGTTAGTCAACTTCCTCGCCGAACTCTTTTTTCAAAGTTCGTTTAAGCACTTACTAAAAATGCCGCGTCGAAGCCGCCGATTCTCCCTAACGGAGTCAGATAGCTGGGCACGAACATCTTTTAGTTCCTCACCTAGCTGGGTGTTGGCATCTTGGAGATTATTTTTCTCCTGCCTCACCCTCGTAAGCACGTTCTCGCCGGCCTTTAACCGGCGCAAGAGCTGTTGCTTGTCCGGATCTACCCTGGCGCCACCTGCAATGTTATTGTCAGATCTATACACACGCCGCACTTCACAACATACTTATCTTTTAAAAATATATATTACCAGAGGGGGTCTCTTTGGCTTCCCTGTCGCAGCTTGTGCAGCCTCAAGTTGGGCATTGCACTCTTCAAGCTCCTGGGACAGCTGGGTATTCTTTTTCAGAAGATCTCAGACAATAAATGATCCTTAAATCAGTTATTCAAACTATTTCAAGTCTCGGGGCTCTTGGCATATATAACTATTAAATTTCCTCACTCGTATGTCTTTTACATCTTGCTCCGTGGCTCGCTAGACCATCTTGAGCGGCACGGAGGTGCGATCTCCCAATTGAAGGCGTTCAACGCCTCTTGGGAGAAACATGTGTCACGAAGAATTGTCCGCGGCGCCTGTGATTCATGGCACTGTCCACCTCGGAGTTGGTGGCGGATAATCTGTCGGCATCCTCTCGTCGAGGAGCATCCGACGACGCTCGTGTTCGCCTCCGCTTCGGGCACGGCTTTGAAGCCCGGCTGGCGGAGGCTCGATTGGCAACCTCTCCGGATATAGTCCGGCGAGCGCTCTTTTTCCTGAAGAGAGCACGAGCGTTAGTATGCCTTCTGGAATAAAACCTGGGAATAAGGTGACACGCCATATCGTTGTGCCGACGCTTCAATCCGGACCGCACCTCTTTTTAGCCTGCTGGGCTGTGCTGCCCCTTGTTGTCTAGCCGCCGCAGGCTCGGCGTTCGGCCTCAAGGGCTCCCCCCTGCAAAACACCGTTGGTGTACTGTGATAAAAAATAAGCAAGGATGAATCATTCTCAAATTATTGGGGCTTCGGTCTGAGTTACCTGTGAGGCGGGAAGTATTCCGGAGTAATCGGCCATAATGGCAACAAGGGCATTATCAATGCTCAGCTGGTGAAATACCCCATCGATCAGCTCCACCGATATGTCCGGATCCTCTTGGGAGGCTGGATCGAGGAACCGTTCCAGATCTTCGGGTTGTGGAGGCAGGCTGTTTATATCCTTTATGGCCTGGCGCAGTTCCTGCGTCGAAATCACAAAATGAGATATTTGACTATGGGAATGTGGATCGGATGGACAAAAAGAAATGTCCGCTTACCCAGCCTGGAGGATTGTTCTAGAAAACCCATCATGTGGATTGATGCGAAGAAATTCTTCCTCTTCTCCCTTGTACAATGCGGACAAGGTCTCCATCAGATCGGCGACCGATCCCGGCCCCTTACGGCCATGGCGGGTGGCATCATCCTCCCCGTCGAAATCCCACATGGGGTGGCCCCTATAATGGAGCGGCTGCACCCCCCGCATATTGCATGTGGCCACGACCCCGATCATGGTCAGTCCGGAATGAGCCAACAACCTTATTCGGCTCATCAGGTAGAGGACGTCCCTGTCATTTTCCCTCTGAGGCTCCGTGGACGCCAGCTTAGGCGTTTCTTCAAAGGAGCATTACTAAACTCCGGGAGGCCAATCCGAACAGGGTCCGGCAGGGGGACATCTTCTATATAAAACCATTTCGAAGGCCAGTCTTCGGACGCCTTCTTCAGGGTTCCGGATAGATAACCGGTCCCGGCGATGCTAAATAGTTCGGCTCCGCCCACTTGATATATCGACCCCTCCTGAGAACGGAGTACGAGGCAGAACAACCTCTTCCACAGCGCGAAATGAGCCTCGATGCCCAAAAACAGCTCGCAAAGGGCCACGAAGCCCACAATATGCAGAATGGAGGCAGGCGTAAGGTTGTGCAACTGGAGGCCATAGAACTCCAGGAGGCCCCGGAGAAACGGATGAATGGGAAATCCGAGCCCTCTTATCAAATAAAGGACAAGGCATACCCGCTCTCCTTGGGAGGGACTGGGGACGCTCTCCGCTTGTTTTCCGCCCTTATAGGTGGCGAGTCCGGCTCGAACGGGAACCATGAAGGCTGGGGGAAGAAACCCCTTGGTTTGGAGCGTCACTAGCTTGCTGTGCGGGACGTAGCATCTCTCCCAATCTCCAGGCTGAGGACTAGGAGGGCGAGAGGAGGAGCCGCGTCGACTGTCCATGATGGAATGGGTTTCTGTCAGATGCACTCCGATGAAAACTCGCGAAAGGAAGGTGGTGTGATTTGGATCTAGATCCTCGTCTCTTATATAGGCAGCTCATTTGTGCAGCTAGGGGGGTAAATGTAAAAATACCCTGGCTTTTCGCATTCATTCAACACGTGGAAGATGGCCATTATTGGGCATGGAAGCCAAGGAGCGCGATATTTACGAGAAGCCGGACACTATTCAACAGGTACACAGGATTTGGAGAAGAACCCGCCTTGCAATGCCAAAGACAATCTACGCGCCGGACTCGTCGTCATTGAAGCCTGGTTCGGGGGCTACTTAGGGAGTCCCGGATTAGGGGGTGTCCGGATAGCCGGACTATGACCTTTGGCCGGACTCCTGGACTATGAAGATACAAGATTGAAGACTTCGTCCCGTGTCCAGATGGGACTTTCCTTGGCGTGGAAGGCAAGCTTGGCGATACGGATATGTAGATCTCCTACCTTTGTAACCGACTCCGTGTAACCCTAACCCTCTTCGGTGCCTATATAAACCGGAGGGTTTTAGTCCGTAGGACGAACAACAATCATACCATAGGCTAGCTTCTAGGGTTTAGCCTCTCTGATCTCGTGGTAGATCTACTCTTGTACTACCCATATAATCAATATTAATCAAGTAGGAGTAGGGTTTTACCTCCATCGAGAGGGCCCGAACCTGGGTAAAAAACATCGTGTCCCTTGTCTCCTGTTACCATCTGCCTAGACGCACAGTTCGGGACCCCCTACCCGAGATCCGCCGGTTTTGACACCGACAGGTAGCATATCAATTACTATTTCCTTTGACTGGAAGCCGAGATAAGCCAAGCGACTGACAACAAAGGAAGAAAGCAAGCGGAGATTAGCGACTGACAGGAAAGGACGGAAGCTGTCGAGGCAATGAAGCACCCAAAGTTTTTGTGCAGTTCCACTAAAATCGAGCATCCCTGTTGGCACATATATTGAGAGAGTGAGATTACTGTAATAGTGGGACTAGTTGATGAAACATACACTAACAAATAGATGCACCCTCGTTATCTTAATGGGTAAAGTTAGCAACATAGTAGTCTTGCTTAAAGAGAGGTATTAGTTTATTTAGTCAGTGCCAATTAGATCAACTCAACACTCAAAGCATTGCCATTTATCATAGGTTGCAAAACTTAAAAGTGCAAAGATAAAGGAGTTTCTCATGACAGTAGCACGATACAAATAGAGATGACATCAAGCTAATATGGATGAAGGCCTTAGGCCCGTACCAACCTGAGAAAAAAAGCTTATTCATGTAGTCCCATAAGAGATGATAAAGCACTCACTTGAATCACACAATAGTATATATTTTTGTGCACTTCAAATGTATGGTTGAAATCACTCTTGTTTACCAAATCTGAGATTATATCAAAAGATTATCAAGAACTTCCAGCAGAGTTAAAGCCTTGGCTGGGATACGATTCATTGTATTGTCTTGTGTAGTTCCACTAAAATGTATGATTGGCACAACATGATCCCTGTTTGCACAAGTAGGAACAAGGTGAAACCTTCATTAGCTCAGTGAGAAAGGATAGGAAGACATTAGCATATTACTCAAACAGTAGCATCAAATTCATGATGGACAATACGCAAAACATTGCCTCATTGAACCAATGGAAATAAATTGACATGCAAAACAATAGCACTATTATGTCATGACACTAATAATATTCCCTCGCTGCTCCACCACATGATTCACCACCATAGACAAACATTCACACGTACATGATTCAGCATAGGGTCCTACTAAAGATTTGTTTAACTCCAACAGGAAAATTAGGCAGTAATAAATTAGTGGTACTTAAGTACTCCTAATTAATTAAGTGAGACAGCAGAAGTGGAAGGGCTCCTTGGAGGATCGTCTCACATGTAAGGTAGTCGTTGCCGGAGCCCTTGAATGGTCTCAACTAAGGCCTCTGGCTTCAGCAAGATCGCCTTGGCACTGTTTATTCTTCTTCTTCTTCCTCTTCATGCTCTGTTTCTCTTTCTCCTCACCATTTGGTGAAACCAAGTACATGATTGGCCTTCTAATTCAGAATTTGTTTTGTCAGTGAGGGAGTACAAGTGTACTAGTAAAAAACAACATTATTTTCTCATGGCAGTCGGAAAATAGAGATGAACACATGCATTAAATATCATTCTTACCTAAAAGGTTATGGCGCCAATATGGATGATGAGGATTGGAACACAGATCTCCCTTTGTGCAGTTCCACCAAAATGAACCAACTGTTCCATTCTGACATTCCAGTTAAACAACACAAAAGTCACTTCTTTTAAAAAGAGTTTTGTGTAGTGCACCAAAAGGTCACAACAGCATCCAAGTGAATTGGATATCCCTGTTTGCACAAAAAGGCACAGAGAAAACAGTCAGAGTCTCAAACAATTACAGGCAAAAACATTTGGTTAAACTTGTCAGAGTCTCAAACAATTACAGGCAAAAACAATGGCATGGCTTTATTTTTACCAGGGACATTATATTAAGAACAACTAAGGCTGCGTTCGGTTCACAGGTTTGGTGCAGGATTTTCGTAGGAACACAATTCCTACGGTATTCTTTCCCTTCCAACCGTTCGGAACATGGAAAGGTGAATAGTGTTTCATAGGAAAGCTGCTCTGGTAGTACTGATTCCGTAGGATTAGAAACATCCACACGCTGCTCATTTTTTGAGCGGAAGCCCGAGGCGGGCGCTCGCTGCCATGCGTTAGACAGGTTGTTGTGCTGTGTTTGCCAGAATAAAAAAATCAACCTATGTGTGGTACGTGAGGTGAGGACAAGAGTAGTCACTGTGCAGCTGAATAAACAAATAGCATCTCATACTGCCAAGCATGCTACTCTAAAAAAAATCTGTACATTTCGTAGTCCATCCGAACACATTCTCTTGAGAGTTTCCTCTGGTTCGCTGTTCCATAGTTTTATACCTACTTTCCTTTCCTATTCTTCTATTTTCATCAAGATCTATGTTTTCTGCCCCTTTATTCTGACCGGAGCCTAAATATTTGGTATAAGGGCATGGGATAGTGGGTGCACCAGCAGTACAACACCATGTACGTAAACAGGGGCATAAAGTGGTGATTCATAGTTTGTTGCCCCGAGAAACAAACATCCAAGAAACATATCTGGGTTGGTCCCATTTTTGTTCACTCTAGCCACCTACTCCTATGAATGGATAGCAAATCTAGTCCTGGTCATACCACTGTGTATAGTGTTACCCCTATATTTCCCTTTTCGACCAAGAGACCGGTTGGATGACCAGTCTGTACTACTTTCACCCCCTTTCCTTCCTGTTTGTACCAAGTCCGATGTACATACTAAATGCCCCCACCCCCACATTATTTCTTGTTTGAACCAAGCACTCCCTCCGTCCAGAATTACTTGTCATCAAAATGGATGTGTCTAGAACTAAAATACATATAGATACATCCATTTCAATGACAAGTATTTTCGGACGGAGGGAGTACAAGATTCGACTCCATGAAGTAGCTTTACCTCTAACAATAGAATAAGAAAAAGGTGAAGTTGGACCATCCAATCTAGAGGGGCTGAGAAGTAGAAAATGATGCACATGTAGCGACGTAGCGAGCTAGGGAAGTAGAGCTAAGGCGGTTTCGAACAAAGATATACCTGAAGGTCGCCGGGATGTGGATAGGTGGGCGGCGGGAGGCCGGATCCGCCCACAGGCAACGACGAAGGGATCGGATGACCTCCCGCGCCGGCGCTCGGCCAGAGATAAGGGTGCGGCCGGCAGTGGGTCTCCTCCCTAGTTGTCGACGATGGCCTAAACGCTGTAACCAGCGGTGAGGATAGAAAGCCAGTGTTTTTTGAAGGGAGAAAGACAGTGTTACTACCCCTATCTTGTTTAGATCTGAAGAGGATGAGAGTATGTGAATAGAGCAACCCTAGCAAGCAAGCGCGGAGACTCCGGCCTATATATAAGTAGTGGGGTAGTTTTCCTTTTTCACTCCATCAAAACAATCGTTTAAAATTGTGTACTACTACATGCCAGGTCGCGGTTTTTTAGTTGTTGATTGCTTTTTGAGATAGTGTCGGGGGAGACCTGATCGTGCCCCACGAGCACCTATGGGACCTGGGTCCCTTGTGGTTCGGAGGGGGGCGGAGATTGCACAAAGAGCGGATCGAGGCCATGCACACGAGCGGATTTACCCAGCTTCGGAGCTCTCCGGAGAGATAATACCCCTACTGCTGCTTTGTGGATTATCTTGTGTTCTTGCTAGGGAGCAAATGGGAGCTACAAGACCTAGCCTGAGTGTGGCTTTGTATGAATGTGATGAGCTAAGCTGGAGCTGGACCGAGACCAGCCGAACCCCTTCTACGTTGCCCTCGGGCCTCCTTTTATAGGCACAAGGGGTTACCACATGTGGCAAGTAGACAAGGTTACAATGGTAAAAACCTAGGTTGGTACACCGCTTTGTACAGTGTATAGTAATCTATACCTAACTCTGACGGCAAGGGACAAGGGTCATCAATGCCCGTCTCAGTCGCCCGAACAGTGTAACAGGGACCGTTAAGTGCGCCTCCGTTCGCCATGATGGTGGCTTGTCAGTGCCGCTTGTCGCTATTCCCCGCTGGCTGCACAGCCCGTCGACACGCGTACTTGGGAGAGCCCCGTGGTGACACGTTGGCGGGTGAGCTGGAACGGAGATGAAGAGAGGTCGCCCGCCCCGGCAAGCGCCTTGCCGCTGGCAGGAACCTTGTCGCGCAGGGGGTTCAGCGCCCGCCAAGCCTTCCGGCAAGCTCCTCTTGCCGGGCCTTGTTTTCCTTGCGCGCTGAGTGGCCTTCCCGCAAGCTCCTCTTGCCGGGTCTTGACTTCTTTGTTCTTGAATGGCTCAGAAGGAGCCGCCGAGATCTTGGCGGACGCTTGGCAAGGCTTGCCGCGCAGGACGCTGCAACTGCCGTGCCCAGGTTGGGGTACTAAGGTACCCTACCTTAGTACACCGACAGAGCCCCGGGCCTGGGCGTGACAGTGCCGAAGCGCTGTTGGGCCAGGCCCAAAACAGGGCACGGGCACGCGCGGCCTGGGTCCAAACCAGATCCACTCCGTATCCGCCGCGTCCCCTCAGATGGCAGCACGCGCGTCGATTGCGGTGTCATGGGGGAAGTGGGCGACGTGTGAGGTCGCCTCATCTGTCGCCTCAGTTCTGCATCTCCGCCACGTGGTTCTCATGCTCTCGGGGTCACGGGCGGTGGAAGTGGGAAACTGGGCCGTTGCGAACAGAGGCAGCAAGTCTGCTCCGATTCCCTGCTCTCCCCATGCCCTGATTCGCTGAGCGGGGCGGCCGAGCCCCCAACCTTGCTCCTTTTAAGAAGGGCGGAAGGGGAGCGCAGAAGCCCGCACTCTCCCATCCCTTCCTCTCTTCAGCTTCTGCTCCCCTTTCTCTCATTCTCCATGGAGAAAGGGAACCTTGGTTCTCCATCGGTGGCGGCGAGGGTCGCAGCTAGACAGCGCACCCCTCCCAATCCCACGCCCGGGGTGGCAGAGCCAGCCACAAGGGGAAGAGGGAGGGGGCAAGGTCGTGGTCGAGGTCGAGGAGCCCGGGGGAGAGGCGGACGAGGCGGCGCGCCGTCTCCTCCTCCGTCGGCGGTTCCTCTCCGGGGGCGAGGTCGTGGACGAGTTCGAGGCGCTCGGGGAAGAGGCGGGCGGGGCGGCGCGCCGTCTCCGCCCCCGCCGGCGGTTCCCCTCCCCGCGGCGGTCCATACGGGGGACGACCCTTGCGAGTTCTTCGTCAAGCTGCGCCGGGCGCCTCGTCGTCGCCTCCGGCTTCCAGCTCCGTTCGCGAGCGCGATGGAGTCGGACCCACCCGAGACATTGAGATTGCACATGAGGGGCTGTGGGATCAGCGGCACGCGAGTCCGCGTCGTATTCCCAGCCCCTAATGTGATGTATCTTGATCGTGGGTGGAAGACGTTCGCCCGCATCCACAACCTGCTGGCGGGGTTTACCCTCCATTTTAAGTTAATGGAGGGTGACCTCCTCTCCGTCAAGGTCTTCGGGGATCTTGGCACTCGGGCAAGGTGCTGCGTGGATAGCTCCTCCGACAGCGACGATTCCTCCTCGAGCGAGAGTGGCGAGGAGGAGAGCGACAGTGATGGCGAGGGTAGCGGCCCAACTAGTTGCGGGCGCCGCTCCGCGCGTCACCGGCGACCCATCATCCGTGTCGCCCGGCTCCTTGAACTCCCGGGGTCGTCTCCTTGGGCGGCTGGCGTGGGAGGCTGCGAAGGGGAAGAGGATGGCGACAAGGCCGTCAAGTCGGCACGAGGCGTAGTGCCCTCGACAGCGTCTTGACGTCCTGCCGCCCGTCTTGAGCCCCTGCTTCCGGCGCCCGCCGTCCCGTCAAG
The DNA here is from genome assembly GCA_021605205.1 of Aegilops longissima. NCBI lineage: Eukaryota > Viridiplantae > Streptophyta > Magnoliopsida > Poales > Poaceae > Aegilops > Aegilops longissima. Next base: position 122,844,523 of record CM038682.1, read on the forward strand.
CCGGAGAGCCCCGGCATGTTCCCTTGGTGCTGCGGCTTTGTAGCTTCAGCGTAAGGCGCTCCTTTTGCCCTTCCTGCCTCCTTAACCTACCTCCTGAAGATAGGGACAGAAAAGGGATCACGGGCATCTTATCTTTTTAATTTGTAAGCCTTCGGGCCTTATCTGCATTTAAGAACTTGTAATCCTCTCTTTCATGTTTTTCACTCTCCACGGACTGTATCCGAGTAGAATGTTTCTAATGAAAGAGGGATGTTTGAGGAAGGACGAAAGGCTTATCTGATACCGCAGCCCCCGGCAACTCTGGTTTTCCGCAGACCTCCGGCAACTCTGGCTTGCCGTAGCCCCCGACAACTTTAGCTTGCCGGGGCTTGGATGCCGGCGCACCTTTCTTCTCTTCGCTGTTATTTCAGTTCTGAGAACGATTTAGCTAGTGCCGCGATAAGCTATTTTTGTAATATACACTATCTTAGGCCATCGAATGCAATGTTATTCCCTTTACTCGATTTCTTCCCTTGTATATTTTTACCATACGCTTTCAGGGGAACTTGCCGGTGTAGGCACCCTTGCCGCGAGCGCCGAGTGCGGAACTTCAGCTTCCTGCTGGCGGGGTCGCTACCGATAAGCAACCTCGTCGCGGACTAGCCGCAGCTCACTTAAGTTGTTGAGCGGACTCGAAACAAAGTAAGGGCGCGACCAGTCACGATTTGGTTCCTCCGCGCACAGGTTTTCCATACAAAGTACTATCGTTCGAGGAACATAACTTAAAAACTTAAAACTGGCCGTTTAAACTTAACAACTTAGCTTTTCTGCTGTCCATTTTCCGGCAAGGCGACAGTTCCTCGAGCGACGCTCGTCGGCCCACATCATTATCTCCTCCTCCCCCCCCCCGGTTAACTTGTGGGTGGATGAACCTTCTCCTTGTTTGAGAAGAAAGAAGAGAAAGATAAAGTTATGGAGCCTAATGGCTTATTATCGCTTACCGGGTGCGGGTGCTGCACAAGATGTTAGTAAACACATGCATATTTGATTATGAAAGCATGTATTAACAAAAATGTGCGCAACCATAGGCTTTACTGATGCACGGGGTCTGCGCCCGGCTTTGTACAAAGGATTAGATGCAACAGCGGCAAGACTTGTACAAAAGGGTGGTTGCTTGAGCAGGTTCCGCAACCGCGCCTCATGGGTAAAACTTGCGAAGATGCTCTATGTTCCAGGAATTGCTCACCGAAAGCCATCTTGGTCTCAAAGCGGACAGCGCCGGGCCTAGTGACTCGTTTTACCCGATAAGGGCCTTCCCACTTGGCGTCAACTTGTTGGAATTCTTGGCGGATTGAGCGCGCGAAGAACAAGGTCGCCTTCCTCGAAGCTTCGGCATTAACTGCGGCTATGGTAGCGGCGCAAAGCTTGCTGGTAACGAGCAGCTCGTCATGCAGCACTGAAGGCGATCTTCCTCGAGGAGCAGCGTCATCTTGTCGCAGCTGCTCTTGCTCAAACTCATCATAGCGAGCACTCGAGGTGACCCGTATCTGAGTTCCGTGGGGAGAACTGCCTCTGCTCCGTGAGACTAGAGCAAAGGGTGTCCGGCGATGGCTCGATTTGGCGTCGTCTGATCGACCAAAGAACCGCGGCAGCTCATCGATCCAGTTCCTTCCGCACTTGTGCAGCCTGTCGAAAGTTCTGGTCTTGAGTCCTCGCAGCACTTCAGCGTTTGCCCTCTACGCTTGACCGTTGCTTCTCGGATGAGCAGCGGAAGCAAAGCAGATCTTGGCGCCAAGATCTTGGGCGTCTTGCATGAAGGTGCGACTTCGTGAACTGTGTGCCGTTGTCGGTGATGATCCGGTTAGGAATCCCAAAGCGGCAAACAATTGACTGAAGAACTTGGCGGTATTGTCTTGTCACCTTCCTCACTGGTTCCACTTCCGGCCACTTTGTGAACTTGTCGATTGCGACGTACAAGTATTCAAAGCCCCGACAGCTTGGGGAAGGGGCCGAGGATGTCGAGCCCCAGACGAGAAGGGCCAGGATAAAGGGATCGTCTGGAGAGCTTGAGCTGGCTGGTGTATCTGTCTTGAATGGAACTGCACGCTTCACACTTGGTTACTTGTGCGGTTGCATCTGGAGGGCTTCGGCGGAAGAAACCTTAGGAAAGCTTTGCGGCAAGTGCTCTTTGCGCCAATGTGGTGACCACATATGCCTCCGTGTATCTCCGCCAACAGCTTACCATCCATCTTCCGGCAAATACACTTCAATTTCACTCCGTTGAGTCTTCTTACATGCAGGATGTTGTCAACAAACTGGTACATACTTGACTGCCGGGCTACTTTTTCCGCTTCTTCTTGCTCTTCGGGAAGTTCTCCTGTCTGGAGGAAATGGGTGATCTGCTGTGCCCATGTTGGAGCCTGTGGCTCGACAACAAGGACTAAAGGCTCATCTATCACTGCGGGACCATCAGCTTCTACGGCGAGGACCTGCGGGTCCGCGGAGCTCGATGATCCCGTCAAGCTTGCGGAGCTAAGCTTGTCGGGAGGCGTTGCTTCAACGATACAAACTGCATGGTTTGTCGGAGCAGACTGCTCCTCAGTGATATTTGCGTTGGTTTTAGGGACCTTCTTGGCGGCGGCTTCAGAGAGCTCTGCCGGAAAGTAGTCGCCGGAAACCAATATTCTCTTCTTGCTCTGTCCTGTTGATGGTGTCACGGTTGGCTGAGTCAGCTTGAGCACAAAAATCCCTGGTTCCATAGGTAACTTAAGTGCGGCACATTTGGAGAGGCCATCAGCTATATCATTCTGTGCTCTTGGAACGTGTTCCATTTGCAGGCCTTCAAAGTGCTCTTCTAGCTTCCTCACTTCATCGACATACGCTTCCATCAACGGACTCTGGTAATCTTTATTTACTTGGCGGACGACAAGTTGTGAGTCTCCCCTGACAATGAGCTTCTTAATCCCAAGGTCCACCGCAATCCTGAGACCGGCAAGCAAGCCTTCATACTCTCCAGTATTATTTGTTGCTTGTTCCTTGGGAAAGTGCATTGGGACTATGTATTTGAGGTGCTCCCGGTGGGTGCGATAAGCAACACTTGGCACCGGGCGCCTGCTGCAGCGAGAAGGCACCGTCAAAGTACATCAGCCATTCTCTATTTGCCTCCTTGACGGGGATGCTCGTCTCTGGAATCTCTTCATCCTGCGTTGGCGTCCACTCTGCTATGAATTCTGCCAATGCCCTGCTCTGGATAGTTGAAGTGCTTTCGAACTTGAGACCAAAGCTTGACAGTTCCAGCGCCCACTCAACAATCCTGACTGTTGCTTCTGGATTTTGCAAAATCCTCTTCAGCGGAAAGCGAGTGACAACTGTTATCTCATGTGCTTGGAAGTAATGGCGCAGCTTTCTCGAGGCCATGAGGAGGCCGAAAAGCAGCTTCTGCATACCAGAGTACCTCGATCTAGCCCCCTGCAGAAGGGAACTGACAAAGTATAATGGGCGCTGCACCATCTTCTTCCGTATCTTGTCGCAACCCTGCGCTGATCCGTCCTTGTCGGGACCAGAGCTTGACGGTGAAGCATCTTGCTTGTCGCTGGATGCGCCTGCCTCGGTTGCCGGCTCATCATCTGCCTCCCTCTCCGCTACTAACGCAGCACTAACCATTTGATTGGTCGCCGCTATATACAGCAGCAACTTCTCTTGTTGCTTAGGTGCGACAAGTATTGGGGCGGAGGACAGGTATCTCTTCAAGTCCTGCAGCGCAGCCTCCGCTTCGGGAGTCCATTTCATTGGACCTGCCTTTTCAAAATCTTGAAAAAGGGCGGGGCGTTCAGCAGATTTAGAGATGAACCTCTTTGAGAGCAGCCACGCAACCGCAAGCCTTCCGACATCCTTGACGCGCTTTGGTGCTTGATCTGCTCAATGGCCTTGATCTTGTCGGGATTGGCTCCAATTCCCGCTGAGATACAAAGAACCGAGAAGCTTGCGGAAGGGACTCCAAACACGCACTTCTCGGGGTTGAGCTTGAGGTTGATCTTGCGCAGGTTTGCAAGCGTCTCATCAAATCTTGAACCAAGGTTGCCCTGTCTTTGCTCTTGACCACTATGTCATCCATGTAAGCTTCTACGTTTCGTGTATCCGAGGTCCAAAGGCATCATGGACTACCCTTGCAAAGGTTGAACCAGCATTCTTCAAACCGAAGGCATCCGTGATAAAGCGATCGTGCCACATGGTGTGATGAATGCGGTTTCTCTTCATCCTCTTACGCCATGAAGATCGATGATATCCTGAATATGCATCAAGAAATGAAAGCAGATCGCATCCAGCCGTGGAGTCAACAATCTGGTCGTCTGGCGGCAAGGGAAATGGGTCCTTGGGACAAGCTTTATTAACATCTGTGAAGTCAATACAAAGTCTCCATTTCCCATTAGCCTTGCGTACCACTACCGGATTGGCCAACCACGTGGGGTGGAGGACTCCTCTAACAAGCCCTGCTGCTTCCAATTTCTTGATTTCTTCGCTATGAATTCTTGGCGCCCACTTTGCTGTTTCCTAACTCTTTGCTTGACGGGCGCGTGAGGACAGACAGCTAGGTGGTGCTCAATTACTTTCACAGGAGCGCCGGGGATGTCGGATGGTTGCCATGCAAACACATCGACATTCGCCCGCAGAAAGAAGCGAGCTCGCCTTCCTATTTAGGATCAAGCGTGGCTCGATGGTGAAGGTACCACCGGTGCCGTCCTCCTTGGCGGGCACCTTCTTGGTCTTTGGCGGAGCTGCCATCGTCTTGTTGCACTTGCGGTGGAGCTCGATGGTGCGTCCTCGGCGGTAGCGCAGCACTCGAAGAGGTGCGCTTGCGGAGTGGGCAACAGTGCTCTTGCGGACCTAGTGGTCTTCTTCTTCGCCGGGAGCTTCAGCGGTAAGTGGTTTGCTATCTGTCACGGCTGCTGCATCCCGGTAAATCTTGTCGGCGAGATAAGTGCGTCTTTCTTGTCGCCATGGACAGAAATAGCGCTTATCGGGCGGGCATCTTGAGTAGGTTGTATGCATAATGAGGCGGCCATGAACTTGGCGAGTGCGGGACGGCCAAGTATGCCATTGTAGGGCAATGGGAAATCGGCGACGTCAAGCGTGACCCTCTCGGTTCTAAAGTTGAGCTCGCTGCCGAATGTTACCGCAGCGTGATCTTCCCTTTGGGCTTGCTCCTTCTGGGTTGATTCCTTGGAAAGTACCAGTTTCTTGAGCTCATTGTCGGGGATTTGAAGTTTCTGGAGCACTGCAGAGGAGATCAAATTCAGGCCGGCCCCGCCGTCAACCAGCATCTTTGTGACCTTGAGGTTGCGGATGGTTGGTGAGACCAACATCGGCAAACATCCGACCGCAGTGATGCGATCAGGGTGATCCTCAATGTCAAAGATGATGGGCGTGCTGGACCACTTCAGAGGTTTGCGTGACTCTATGGACGGTTCTGCTGCATTGACCTCACGCATCCATTGCTTGAGTTGGCGGTGCGAGGTATGCAGAGACGCACCACCATCGACGCAAAGGACCTCTGTTGCCTTTTGAAACTCATGCTCATCAGTCTCATCGTCTTCATCGTCCTCGTCATCTTCATCTTCATCTTCTTCCTTGTCGCGGCCACGGGGAGGTCTGTCTCTCTTCTTACTTGCCGCACCTGCACCTTCTTGGGACTTCTCCTTGTCTCGCCGCTCGTACTCAGCTCTTTGTAGCTCAACAAGCTGCTCGACTTTCTTGCAACTCTGGAGATCGTGGCCCTTGGTGCGGTGGATTTTACAGTACTGCTTGTTGGAGCTGCCAGGCTTGTCGGCGGCCGCCACAGCTTGGCGGTCGGCGTCAACGGCAACCTCCTTGCCGGAGCCACCGGCCCTGGCTTGGTTGGCGGCACCATCCTTGCCGGACTGCTCGACAACTAGTACTTCTTGGTTTTTCTTCCTCCTGTTGTTCCTTGCGGCTATTCCTTGCAGGCGATCCCTCACTGTCGAGACTCTGCTCCCACATTCTCTCACAGGAGTCTTCTTCCTTCTTCAGCGTGCACACTTGTCGGCCAGGCGTATAGCTCGTTGGCGTCTTTCACTTTGCACATCGCCATCTCCTCCTCATCCTGCGATTGCGTACATTACGATGGAGCACCGATCACCGCAGCAGGGTGGGCGTGCAGGATGTTGTAGTGCACTTGACTGAATCTCGGATGAATTTGCGCAGAGACTCCCCTCATACAGGCAAGCAGGTGGAGATCACTCTCCTGGCCATGAGGCTTGTGGCCGCTGTGAAGGCGCCAACAAACTGGTGGCACAAATCTGCCAAGAAGAAATAGAGCCATCCGGCAAGTGCATGAGCCAAGATCGGCGTTTGGCTTGAGCACCAAGGGAAGTAGTTGGCGAGGATCTTGTCGTCTCGCCCCCGCAGCTTGCACCGCGACGGTGTAGATCTTTGAGGAACTCCGATGGGTGTGTCCTGCCATCTTACTTCCAAAGACGTCTGGTTTGAAGTTTTTCTTGTCGGGCCACGGACTTGCCGCAGCTCACGAGTGAGCGCAGGGCAACCCACCGCGTCTGACAAGTCACCTGGTTCCCCTGGCGCATGCATATCGACAGTGGGCCGCGCGCTGGTCAGATTGACGGCGCTTCTCTTCGGCTTCGTACGGGTTCGGCGTCCTCTTCTGTCGTTCGAAGAACTTGGCGTTGGTCGCGGCGAGCTCGCGGATCCGGCGACGCCGTGGGAGTCGCTGTCGAGGTGGATCCGGCGAGTCGGTGATCTTGGCCTTCGGGAAGGGGTGTCTGATGGGTGCACCCGCAAGTCTCGTCGCCATCGGCTCGCGCCTTATCGCCCGTCGCGGCTGCGAAGCACTCGGTTGCAGCGGGGCGTCGCCGTTAAGCGGCCGATGAGACTTTGAATTGTGGCCCTCCATTCGTCGACCTTATCGGCCGTCGGAGGGTAATCTAGTAGTAATCGAGCTCGCCAAGGCTTCCGCTGGTGTGGTTGGCGGCAACGGCGACGGAGCGAAGAACGGGATGTGCTCGGACTCTAACCAAGTTAGGAGGAGCAGCATCCGCCCAGCGACCGCATACCCTACTCGCATCGGCATCTTTGGGGTGCATGCGGGTCTCGAGTGCCTTGGGATCCTCCAGCTTGGCCTTGATCCAATGAGCGTATGGTGCCGCGAGCATCATGACGCTGTCTGTCTCGCGCCTCCTGCGATGGACGCGGTGCAGATTCGGACGCCGACGCCTGCGCCGCCTTGTCCTTGGACCTGGCGGCATCGTGGGCTCTCTCGACGACGCCGGTCCCTCCGCCAGCGTTTCCCCCACCACCTGACGGCTCCGGTGGTGGTGGGTTCGACGCGGACGGCTCAGCTGCTGCCGAAGGCTTCTTCTTCGGCGCCATGTCGACGAAGATGTCGATGAAGTTGTTCGTGCAACCGCCGGATCGGGTTCACACAGCCTCGACGCCCCCTACCTGGCGCGCCAAAGATGTCGGGGGAGACCTGATCGTGCCCCACGAGCACCTATGGGACCTGGGTCCCTTGTGGTTCGGAGGGGGCGGAGATTGCACAAAGAGCGGATCGAGGCGATGCACACGAGCGGATTTACCCAGCTTCGGAGCTCTCCGGAGAGATAATACCCCTACTGCTGCTTTGTGGATTATCTTGTGTTCTTGCTAGGGAGCAAATGGTAGCTACAAGACCTAGCCTGAGTGTGGCTTTGTATGAATGTGATGAGCTAAGCTGGAGCTGGACCGAGACCAGCCGAACCCCTTCTACGTTGCCCTCGGGCCTCCTTTTATAGGCACAAGGGGTTACCACATGTGGCAAGTAGACAAGGTTACAATGGTAAAACCTAGGTTGGTACACGCTTTATGCAAAGTGTACGATAATCTATACCTAACTCTGACGGCAAGGGACAAGGGTCATCAATGCCCGTCTCAGTCGCCCGAACAGTGTAACAGGGACCGTTAAGTGCGCCTCTGTTCACCACGATGGTGGCTTGTCAGTGCCGCTTGTCGCTATTCCCCGCTGGCTGCACAGCCCGTCGACACGCGTATTTGGGAGAGCCCCGTGGTGACACGTTGGCGGGTGAGCTGGAGCGGAGATGAAGAGAGGTCGCCCGCCCGGCAAGCGCCTTGCCGCGGCAGAACCTTCTCGCTTGGGGGTTCAGCGCCGCCAAGCCTTCCGGCAAGCTCCTCTTGCCGGGCCTTGTTTTCCTTGCGCCTGAGTAGCCTTCCGGCAAGCTCCTCTTGCCGGGTCTTGACTTCTTTGTTCTTGAATGGCTCAAGGAGCCATTGAGATCTTGGCGGACGCCGGCAAGGCTTGCCTTGAGGACGCTGCATCTGCCCGTGCCCAGGTTCGGGGTACTAAGGTACCCCTACCTTAGTACACCGACAGATAGCTACCCGCTTGTTCCAAGTGGTGTTACGGTGTGCCAGGTCGCACTTTGTATCATTCAAGTCTGGTACTACAAGTCCCTCCATTAAATGAACAACCACCCCCTCATAAAAATTGTGAACAAGCCCACGGCTAAAATTAGCGGAAACGTGGGTTGCCGCAACATGCATTATTATTTATATTTTCTACTCCCTCCGTTCCTAAATATAAGTCTTTTTTATTAGCCACACCTAAGACAAGAGTTTTTTTATTAGCAGTGAACCCCACATGTCATAGACACAAAAATTGTGGCAAGATTCCCTTAGGCAAGCCAAAGTGTGTCTAACAATTTGAGCAACTCAGGTTAGGCAAGTGTGGCAAGTGTGGGAAAAATAATGTGGCAACATAAGACAAACATAGTCACAATCCAAACAGCCCCGTAATTTTTTGTGACATGCATGAAAATTTGGTTAGTTAAATTTATAGTCAAAATTTGGCAAGGTCCATCAAATCAACACATGCAAGTATCAAAAGGAAAGTCACGGCATGCATGCACGCGTTGTACTCCCTCTGTTTCCAAATATAAGTCTTTTTAGAGATTGCAACAAGTGACTACGTACGAAGCAGAATATGTCTACTCCTACATACAAAGTAGCCCATTTGAAATGTGTAAAAAGACTTTTATCGAGTGCAGCAACTTTCACGTTCGGTTCAGAGAGCACTTTTTTCGTTGAGAATAAGTCCTTTCCTTTTGTGTGAATTCCCCAACGGCGAATTAACAACTTGTGGGGCCCTATCTATTCAATCTCTTGAGCCCCAAGAAAACCCCCCTCTCCCTCG